>JAJLXP010000144.1:0-27260 GCA_030674255.1 Hansenula queroliae | reverse complement strand
AAAAAAAAAAAAAAAATACCTGGATCTTCAAAATTTAAATTACACTGACAAGGAAAAGGGAGGCAAACGGAGAATACACACACACAAGGCTTTCCATATTCCAATTAGACAAGTTTCCTTATATTTATTCAAAAAAAGATGGGTGTCTGTTTAGCAATTACTAAGATCATTGGGACAACAACTTTGGGTATCTACACGGGTATCGTTGCCTCCAATTTAAACAACTATGATATATTGATTCATGTCTTGCAAAGCACCAATTTATCCAATTTCAATGAGTTTAAAACCAGACTAGGTGATAATTTGAAGAAGAATGGTATCTTGCTTGGTTCATTGGGTGTTATCTCCTCCACGGTGTTCCAATTGAGTTATTTCAATGCTCCGCCAAAATATCAACATCCTTATTTACTCTATGCTTCATTAGTACTACCATTGTCATCTATTGTCTATGGATTAATCACCAAGGACGCATTCAAGAGTTTCTTTGCAATCACTGATGTTGTTAATGGTTTTAAGAATAAGACCGTTGATGGTGAAACTAAAAAATCATCTAACAACAAGAGACCAGTTGCCACTAGTGAATTGGATAACTCCGTTTATCAAAACTTGGGTTCAGATGAAGATAGTAATACTAGTGCTATTGCGCAAGATGACGAAGAGGACGACTTGGTCAATCAAGAAGTGGAGATCCATTTGAACAAGACCACTACGGAGACATTGTTGAAGAGATTGAATCTCGCAAACATAATTGTGGGCTTTATCAGTACAGCTGGGTTTGTTATCGCCAGTATCGGTATTTATGGTGATTATTAGGCTGCTCCAGTGCTGCCACGAGGGCCACGTATTAGGTGTTTTCTGATTTATATAGGTATGGATATTATACAAATTGAATAATCATCATCATCATGTAGGATTGTGAGTCACACTACCACTTACATACGTTAGAACTTACTACTTAGCAAGTAGCTACTCTCATCTGAGCCATAGATTGACACATTCTCTTCATATCTTGACAGCTATCTCTAATCGCTTCTCATGTATCCCTCATCCTGATAAGCAATGACACAATCTTACGATGCTCAAAGTGAAAAGCCCTAACAACTGTTGACAATCGCATGTGATTATGACTCTTTTTGCTTATCTTATCAGCGGAGATTCTGGAATCTTCCAATGACGTAGACGGGAAATAGGCAGGAGCTCCGCCTAGAGACACTCTGGGCCTCTGCCCGGGGACTCCGCTCGGGTCTGCCCAGCAAGCCACACCACCCGCGCCCGGACGGTGCTGGATGGTTCTGGAACTTGATGGTGTGACCAGCTCAAAAGATAAGAAATTCCATAAATAAACAGATTTGCCACTTCACGTCAGCGGCTCTTTTACCACCATCATCACCATAATCAATACCAACTCATACACTAAAGGACCAAATCTCTTGCTACACCACAGCGGATATCCCTCCACCACCCATACCCACATCATGACTGCTACCGCTCTAGACAATACCTTCATCGCACCACCTCACACGCACATCTCCCCACAACATCAGGTGCACAATACCAGCAACAGCAACAAGATTGACGAGTTTGTAGCATACGAAAATGGTGTGCTATTGAATAACCGCTACTTGAAACTAGCCAACATCCAAGATGGCTCCTACGGGAAAGTGTCAGTGGCCTTGGACACTTACACAAACACCAAAGTGGCCATCAAGGCCATGGATAAGCGCAACGAAGGTGTTTCCGCCGTGGCCAGACACGAGATCTCCATTTTGAAAAGAGTAGGACACGAATGTCCAAACATTTGCTCATTGTTGAACCATTTCAGAACGGAACAATACTATTTCCTCATTTTCGAATACTGTGCCAATGGAGATCTATATGACTATTTGAAAACTATAAATAACCATTTGAACCCAAATTTCAAGAATGGATCTCTTGTGTTTTTCAAGAATTTCATTAAAGAGTTGGCCAATGCAATCAAGTATGCCCATTCCAAAGGTGTGTACCATAGAGATATCAAACCGGAAAACATACTTGTGGATGCTAATGGATCTATCAAGTTGACCGATTGGGGGCTTGCCACAATCCAATTGAAAAGTTCAGATCCATGTGTCGGTACAGAGAAATACATGGCTCCAGAGACTTTTTTCAAGAAGAATAAGAAGAATGCCTCTCACCTTGTCTCTTACAACTCCATCTATGCTGATTATTGGTCATTGGGGATCACTATCTTGTATACATTATTTGGAATGTGTCCATTCAAGAGGGCCAATGTCAATGATCACTCGTTCAAGAAATTTGCTCAAGATCCAGAAATGTTGTTCAAGTTGTATCCAAACTTGACACATCACGGATTCGAAGTTGTCCTATCATTGTTACAAATTAATCCATTGAACAGATCCATTGACCACTGTTTGGACTTGATTGACTCTTACTACAATGTTGGCTTAACCTATGATCAAGAAGTTGAAGTTGAAGATGACACAAGATCTGAGATTGACCATGACCAATTTGATGACTCATGTATCTTTGGTATGGATGAACATGCTGAACCACCACAGCAATCATCATTGAAAACTGTTGACATCCCAATGAACTCATCAGATAACTCAGCATTGAACTCATTACCTCCATCATTAATCTCCAACCATAATTTCTCATGGGCAGATGAAGTTGATGCTGAAATTCCATTCAATTATCAAACTTTTGACAACAACACCCCAGCCTACAACAACAAACACAATCCTCAACCAACACATGTCATTAACGGTACACCACTCACGTACGACTTTGACTGGTGTTAAGAGTCTCCTGCATCATCATCATCATCACTTCATTTCTGTCGTTTAACGACCCCATTATTAACGAACAATTTATTAACTTATTATAACGAAAAAAAACACTCACAATCACATTTAACGAAAACAACATGAATTTAGAAAAACAGCATAAAAAACAGCATAAAATCATATTAAAAAATGACAAATCAACCCAACCATTCACACCATCATCAAATTCAAATCAAACATATACCATTCATACTATACCAAAGATCTATGGGACATGCATTCATCTAGAGGAAACTGGATTTTCCACCAATCATGTCAAGAAGTCTTTTGTTCATCAGTTGTATGGTCTTGTGTTTACCTACTTCCTTTAGGATAGGATTTTAGAGAATCTTGTATTTAATTATCAATTGAAGAAATGAACTAAGAAACTATCAAGTTTCTATTTATTTTAAAACGCTTGTCTTGTCTCTGTAGTTGCATATTTAATAGCGATTTACAGGCCGTATATTGAACTTCAACCATCTAATGTGAAGCAAGCTGAGTAGTAGTATATTGTTAAAGTCATTGCACGTTTTGCCACATGTATAGAAGTCTAAAACTATATGTTTATCGACGACACAATTTCTTCACTATATTCCAATATACTTGTGAAGTACACTCAGATCATTTATTCATTAGCGTTTATTAGTATGTACAAAGCTCTTTATATATATCGAATGCTGCTGAAGTCTCTAATTACCAATCACATTTCTGTATGGATCATTTTAAATCACAATCTTGCCAAATCACCGCCCATATCATCAACAAAATTCTTCTTATCATACATCTCGATATTCTCCACATTATGTACAATAATTTTTTCACATTCCTTATCCAACTCAAACACAAATATCCCATACAACACTCTCTCAAACCCATCGTCTTCATCTCCACTCGTGGATTCGTACTTCTTCACACCATGTGCCTGCAAGTCCTCATGACTATGGCTATGTCCCTGGCCTCCCCAAAGTCTTTTGAAGTTGAACTTGTCGAAAATGTGACTTCCTTGCTTTGCACTACTCGATCTTTCCACGAGATGCTCACACTCGTCTTGACATGTCCTCCATTTGAAAATTATTTTGGTGGTCCAATCATGGAGACCATATCCGCATTCGATACCATCGTCTTGCGGTTGCACTAAATTGGCACTGAACTGACCACCTCGTTGATATTGGGTTTTGATATCCGTTATGTGGAGTTTCACCTTTGGGTTCAGCAGGAAGTTTGTGACGATGAATTGTGTTGTTTTCAAAGTAGCCAAATAGGACATTCGACCTTTCATTAAAGGTAAGTTGGAGATTGTTGGTGCTACTCGTAGCACGATGTTTTCATCAAGATATTTAGATTCAGGAGTTGTATGGAGAGCTTCAGGTATCACTGTGCGTAGGTAATCAATCATATGGCCCAAGTTTGCCTTTCTCTGCTGATCCTGTGAAGCTGGGTTCCTTTTATTGTCATTGGAAGGCTGTGGTGGTACTGAGTATAGTAGCATTGAAGTAGGAAGTTGGGGAGATGTATTCATAGTTGTTAAGCTAGTTATTGATGACAGTCTCCTTATTGGGCGTCGGCACCTTAGCGTATGGCGTATCATGATTTTCCAGAGTAGGTGATGTGCCCAATGAACTATTACCTGCTTCTATTCTTAGCCTTTAAAATGCTTTACATAGGCTTGTTCTGGTCAATTCCCATACATTGTTAGCATCATGATAGTGGATCCATTATCAATTCCGAGGTTCCAAATAAAAGTCACATGACCGTCCTCAATTTCCGAGGTGAGATCTATATGTCAAAAAGTTTTGTATGCAAATTGTATAAAAGAGAGACAAAATCCAGTGGACAGGACCCTTTAGACGGTATTATGACAATAGAGCCAGAGCTACCACACAATGCCTCGAATATATGACTCTGGCGACCCTAACTATCCAGACCTTCCACAGGACCTTGGAGAGCTCAGTGAGGGCGAAGGATTCTCCGATATTGACATACAAACTTCAAATGAAAGAAGAAAGAGTTCGATAAGACATCATTTATTTGACGAGACAATAAAGTCACCGCAGCCAGCATATACTCCAGAGAAAAAGTCGGAAGAGCTACATGAGAAACAGGATACTGATCCCAATCCACATACAGGACAGCAAAGGAGAAAGAAACATGGCAAAAAGAGAAGAAACCGTAAATATTCAGATTCAGCATACTCATCCACAGCTGCTAAACAACGTATTTCATGGGAACCCGGTATCGATATCAACACAACAGATGTCATAATAAGTTCAGTGGGCTCATCTGCGACGATTATTGACTATACTTCGGATAGGTATAGAGTGGAACATACTGAGATATATTCCAATATTCGTAATACTTTGGACATTGACGGTACTGAAAGTAGTGAATTTTATTTGAAGACAGATGAGACAGAAGAGGACTATGATGTTAAATCTAAGCAAAGTGTTGCCAAATTCAAAAGCATATTGGATAAGAGACCACCATGGTCCAAAGTACGATGGATCAATGTCAATGGCTTATCGTGGGAGGCTATTGCGGCTGTTGGTGAAAAATATGATCTACACAGATTGGCCATTGAAGATATGATTGATATACCACAAAGGACCAAGACAGATATATACTCTGGACATTTGTTCAGTGTCTTGCCAGTTATCAAACTCATGAGGTCCAAACGTCATGATGCTAATGATTCTAATTCATGGAAAAATAGCATATTGAAGAAATTGAATTTGTTCAATTATATCGAGGAGCAACAAGAGCTGGATGATGATGAATTGTACGGTATGTGGAAAAATGCTTCATTAAGTGAACGAATCAACAATTCGAGAGATATGAGAAGGTTAAACGAACCTTCAGGTGGTCCAACTGGGTTGAGCAAGAGGCGGTATAGATTGTTGGATAGTCAAAGACCATTGAGCTATAGAGACTTATTTGTTGGGCTGGAACAATGTTCATTTTTCTTGTTGAAAGACAATACAGTCATTTCCTTCTTTGAGACCGCAGGGGATGAGATCGAGACAGCCATTTTGGGTAGAATCTCATCGGAGGAGACTATATTGAGAACATCTTGCGATCCATCAATCCTTGTCCAAAGTATCATTGACTCCGTTGTGGATATTATTTATCCTGTATTAACAGCTTACAAGAAACGGTTAAGCGAATTGGAGCTCGATGTTTTAACAAATTCCAATATGGGCCACATTACTACGTTACACTTGATGTCTGGTGAACTTTCCAAGTTGAGATCCTCAATATTACCAACAACGGTTCTTATCAATGCATTGAAAGATCAAGCGAAATTAAATCAGGGGAAAGATGGTAAAAATAACCATTTCAGTAAAAACGAATTGACAGCTTCGTCATTTGTCTCACCAACTGCCGGATTATACCTTTCTGATGTTTCAGATCATACACAGATGTATACTGACGAGATTGAAATGATGTTGATGGGTATTGAGAACTTGATTGGGTTGATTTTCAACAAAACTTCGAACGAATCAAATAGTGCCATGCAACAATTGTCATTAGTCACTGTGATCTTCTTACCTTTATCGTTCTGGACTGGGTATTATGGTATGAATTTCCAAAGCTTTGGTGACTTGGAGCACAATGTCAGTTATTATTGGAAAATCGCCATTCCGTTCAGTGTTGGATTGTTAATATTGATTACATGGAGTGTGATTAAGAGATGGGTAGTGGAGACTCAGCGGTCAATTAAGAGAAGAGTTCAAGATATTAAGATTAATAGAGATTTTAGGAAAAGACAGAGAAGGAAACAGGAAAAATTACGTCGTAATGCATCCTTATCGACCCAGGGTTCAACACCGATTGATGATAATATAGTTTAAATTAGAATGTAATGTATTATAATAAAATCTTGTAGCTACGTTGATTTATTTAACCTTTTCAGTAAGTTCTGGAACAACTTCAAACAAATCACCAACTAGTCCAATATCAGCAACGTTAAAGATTGGAGCTTCTTCGTCTTTGTTAATGGCAACAATAACCTTAGAATCTTTCATACCAGCCAAATGTTGAATAGCACCGGAAATACCAACGGCAACGTATAAATCTGGAGCAACAACTTTACCAGTTTGACCAACTTGTAAAGAGTTATCAGTGTACCCAGAATCCACAGCGGCTCTAGTAGCACCAATACCGGCACCTAAGGCATCGGCTAATGGAGTGATTAAAGCGTCGAATTGTTCCTTGGATTTCAACCCACGACCACCTGCAACGACTTTCTTAGCGGATGATAAGTCTGGTCTTTCACTTTGAACCAAGTTTTCAGAGACCCATTCCACTGGGTATGATTCAATTTCAGCAGAGACTTCTTCAACTGGGTATGAGTTTGAACCGGATTGAGCAACTGGTTCGAAAGCAGAAGGTCTAGCGGAGATCAAGATCTTGGAATCGTTTGACTTAACAGTGGTCAAAGCGTTCCCTGCATAGATTGGTCTGACAAAAGTGTTTGAACTTTCCACTTTGATGATATCTGAAACTGGTTGAGAGTCTAATAAGGCACCGATTCTTGGTAATATGTTTTTACCAACAGCAGTGGCTGGAGCAATGAAATGTGAGATATCATGGGAACCATCTTCAATCAATTTGGAAATGACTGGTGATAAGTATTCTGGCAAATTGTGATCAAATTCAGCATTGGAAGCGACCAAGATCTTGTCTAGACCATCGACCTTTTGTAAATTGGAAGCAGCAGCTTTGGCACCGGAACCTAAAATAATAGCAGTGACTGGGTTACCAATTTGTTTAGCAGCGTTCAAAGTGGATAAAGAAGCTGATGTGATAGCGTCACCTTGAGCTTCAACAAAGGCTAATGTAGAGCCGAATCTCTTGGAAGAAGCTGACAATGATCTGATTGAAGCCAATCTCAATGAACTGAACATGACGAAATATATGATGTGCTATCCTCCAGGGATCTGTTAGTCAAAGCAGTAGTATCACAGGTCTGACACCCTCTTTTCCAACTGTGTCAAAATACTTGAGTACTCAGTCAAACTTGGAAATTACACCTGCGACTTCGATGGAAAATCAAATCCGAGGGGATTTTGAGGTGAAATCACATGACTTACCCTCGGCCACAGTACTATTCTCAACCAGTTCCATTTTCACTTCCTAATTAGGAAATCTAGAATCCGTCTATTCCAAAGCCGCATAGCTCTGGTTCACAAAGGCCCGTTACGACGGTTGAGCCTGGAGACGTTTTGAGATTGGAAAGTTGACATTTGACGCATGTGGAAAGATACAATGAGATAGGGTGATCAAGGGTTTTACGGAAGTTGTTCAATTAATCATAGAGTGGGAGGTTATTGGTATACATCCAGGATTGAAATATCATCATCATCAACAGATCACTCCGGACTTGTACATGCTTTGGTATACGTGTATCTGAGCAAACAATCCACTGAAAAATCTATATGAACAACGTCAAGTTACAAATGGACTCAACATACACAGACCTTGCTGATAGAGCATTACGATTGCTTGAATCTTCGAACAGCTACAGAATCCTCATATTACTCATTGGTGCTCCAGGATCCGGGAAATCGACAGTAGCTCAGAGAGTGGTTGATATCTTGAATGCTAAACATGATGACCATAAACAAGAGCAAAAGATTCACATACAGGGAGAGTTCAACAATACAATTAATTCAGATCTACCGAAATTCGATAGCTCTGTTGCTATTGATGTTGAAGACGAAAACTATAAACCAACGTTGGAGATTGTGGGGGATGACCACATTATAAGAGGTCGTGGGGGAGATGATACTGCGATCAAGATATCAACATTTTCAAACGTTGATCAATTTGCACAAGTGGTTCCAATGGATGGATTCCATTTACCGAGATCTGTCCTCTCCAAGTTTAAAGATCCTGAAAATGCCTTTGCTAGAAGAGGATCACCATTCACTTTTGATTCTTCATTGATTGTCCAACTGGTTGGAAATATCAATGAGACATTATCAATTAAGGCACATGGACTAGATCCTCTTGACACTGCATTTTCTCAAATCCCAGATATCCATATCCCAAGTTTTGATCATTCAGAACATGATCCAAAACAATTTGGGACCACTATACATTCAAGCTCACGAGTCCTTATCCTTGAAGGATTATACCTCTTGTTGAACGAGCCTGTATGGGAACAAATTTCCAAGACATTGAAACCTGATATCAAATTTCAACCGATGGATCCAAATACGCATAGCTTACCCCAATTCAACCAATTGCGTGATATACCTATAACTCCAAATAGAAACAACGAGTTTTGGAAGATCATAATAGACGATGAGACTATGCTCTATAGAGTGGGCAAAAGACATTTAAATGCAGGCATAGTGAAGACATTACAAGAAGGTGAAGATCGTGTAAAGCTTAACGACTTGCCAAACGGGAAATTGGTCTACAGCAATAGTTTCAAAAGCGATTTGAACATCTACAGCATTGATGATGTTAATGAACAGGGAAAGTGAAAATCTATGTACAAAAGACACTCTATAAATCCAAGTAGTTCACAAATAAACGTATAGAATACATAAAATATACATTTTATACATGGAAAGCAGAGATTATTCGCACCCAAAAGAGAGCTGAGAATATATATTCGCGAGCTCATCGGATTGAACTTTAACCAGCAAAAAGGTAAACACTGACGCATCAGCTCTTAACCTAAAATCACAGGAACAAGAAGCATCCATTTAAACTATGGTAGTCATAGGCTTCTTAATGTATCCAATATCGACTACAGTCATGGCATCACAACGACTCACGTCTCTGAGTACGATCTATTGTATACAGTCGGAGATAGTCCACGCACAATTCGGACTTTCTCAACGCATAATGTTCTCTCTCAAATTACTCATGTCACAAAAACATAAAGAGCTCATATACCATTAAATTCTCAAATTGGGGAAGCTTGTCTATAAGAGAGTAAATAATTCCTGTCAAGCTAGGATGTAACCTTCTACATGAATTAAGAAAACAATAAAAGAACAATTGAGCTAGAAAGAAAAGACTTACTAGAGTTACAAACAAATCTATACAGATAAACTTGCTATACAACCATGCTATATTCACAACATATGAAGTTTGCGTGTGCGCCGTGCACTCAGAAAGGCGAATCAGAGCAGTGTGATCATTGGTATGAAACAGACAGGATGTTCTATGTCTTCCACAACGATGAAGGAACAATACAAAAGAAGAAGGATAAGGGAATCTATTTCGTCCTGGGGAAATTCTTTGATATTGATATTGAATTGGTTGGTCATTGTGCCGCTACTGGTAAATCCACAGTGGTGTGTGCCTGTGATGATTGTCATGCATTGGATCCATTGAAAAGGGTTTTCGTTACATTGAAACAAGATTTCGTTTTGAGACTGGACCGTAAGAAGAAAGAGGTTGAATGTGTCAAGCTTTGGCAATTACCTGAAACAATTTATTCATACGCTGAGAATTATTATAGATACTCGAGAAATTGGAGTGTCCAATTTGAAGAGGAATATGATTTTGAACTATTTGATGGGCATTGGCCAACTAAGAAAGCCACTACAGTTGAAACACAAGTTACTGATACTAGTTCTCAAAGTGAAGGGACCAGCTCTACTGAGAGTTCTGCTGAGAGTTCTATCTCAAGTGGACATGAACAAGAAGTTGAATTCGCTGGCTTCAATAAAAACTTCTCATTCCAAAACCTGGGTGCTTTTGATTCACTGAGATTCCCTAGTTCAGAGACTACACCACATGAGCTGAGATGGTCTCCACCTGTTGATCCTCGTCAAGTGATTCCACATGACAACCAACAAACAATAGACCCACAACAATTCACTTCACAGTCCAACCAACAACAACAATATGGTGATACTTTCCCATCTGGTGTTCACCACTCTGGGTTCAACAGTTATCAAGAATTCTCTCAAACACAACAATTTATTGCACCTGTGACACAAACACCTCAATTACAACAATTTGGAGGTACTTTCCCATTGTCATTGGACAACTCTGGAATTGCAATTCAGTCAGATAGCTTGCCAGCTATTGATCCTACTAGTGCTTATGCTGTTCCTACTGATGCTTCTAATGGTATCTTATCTGAGACTCCAGTTCCTAACCAGTTCAACAATAAGAGAAAATTAGGAGCAGAGTTACCATATGCTAAGCGTCAACAACAGGCCAATACCACCACACAAGCCATAGAAGCTGAAGCTATACTTGCAAACCCAGAATCACTCCCAAGTGAATATTATGCTATTTTCGACACAACAATTTCTGAGCCAATTGGTGAGTATGATTGGACTTCTGATATTCCACAAGGAGATGGGAATGATGGACTTGGTTTCCTGTGGCAATAAGTGGGCGCATACTACACAAGCTACACACACACACACACTTGATTACAACATTGATAAAGATTACATAAAAAAAAGATAAAAGCCCTTTGATTGTCCCATTTTACATTTTACAGTTTGATTAGTTTTAAAGATGACACATTTTAACGTTAGAAAAGATTATATACGTTTGATTGAATTTGATAAGTTTGTTTTAAGTGCTGATGTTGTAGTATCCAATTGGGCTTTTGTGGTGTGTATAGTTGAACGAAGTCATGATGCACTTCTAAACTTCTTTGACCATGGAATTTTCACTCAATACTCTCAGTCAATAGAGCTAGGGTGGATGGAGAAATTTGGATTCTCTGAATTGTTAATATTATTCTCAGCTACTCATACATCTCATGCAGGTACCAAAACTTATGAGCGGATTTAGTAATTTAGTCTTCTATACAAGCTTACCGATATTCGAATTACAGACCTAGGCTTTAAGGATGATAGAGTCAACTATGGTCTACTTCATTGTGATATCTGTATTGGTTTTATTCGTAGCTGTGCTCGTTGAAGAGTCGGACGAGTAGTTTACATGTGAGTCTCTCAAATATCTTGAAAGCGCCGATCAATTATCACCTCGTAGAGTTGACATGTATTCCAGCCCCCAGACTCTTGATGTTGAGTCTTTTTTCTGATCTGAGCTGTCTATCTATATAAATCATCCATTATTTCTATCTTTCCCAAAATATGTTGTTCTCTTGCTCATTGCATTCATTATTCGAATAATCACAAAATTACGTACACAAAAATGGCTATTATCAATCCTGCCACTACTGTTAAGGCAATCAACCAATTGGTCTTCAATCCAAGCTTAGCGCTCGAAAAGATTGCATTGGAAATTGATACCACTGAGAACAAGAAACGTGCTATTGAGACTGACATTGACTCAGTGGGCTCTGCAGCTACTGATTTCACCCCAGAGTCCAATTGGAAGCACTTCAATCCATACTACTTTCTATCGTCTGATGATGAAGACGAGGAACAGAAGGACAATACAAGACGTATCAGTCCAAAGAAGACTGTTAAGAAGGTCAAGTTCAACTTAGAAGCTGAAACCATCACTTATGAAGTCGATGAGGCTGATCAGTTCATCCCAAGATTACCAAGACCATCTGATCCATTCCAAACAGAACGTGAATTGGATCACACTGACGCTATTGCCAATTTCCTTGAACAATCATTCAAGTTATTCGAGAGTGTCTACCTTGGAGACATTGTGTTACAATGGCAAAGGGAGAATGGATTCATTGCTGATGATGATGAAGATGAAGTTGATGAAGAAGAACAATATGAGATTTACACTCAAAGAGTTGTTGATGCTAATGAGAAGTATCAAGCTGAATATGAGATTGATGGTTTTGAGCCAACACACGCCGAGAGCAGAGAAGCTTTTGGTGGAAGTAGTGAAGGTGAATGGTGGGAATAGAAGACATTTAATGAATCAAAAAGGTTAGAAAGTTACATATAAAGTTTTGGGGTTTTCGAAAAGGTTATAAAGGAGTTGATTGTTTAATTTTATTCATTTACATAGATTCAAATTAATGTATTATTTACTATATAATCAATAGTGTAGAATTCAATCAATATTCCTATGACCAGTTCTTCAAGTACCGTCCATTGTTCACTTCGGAGATGATCGGAAATACGATAAAGAAATGTGTCACAAAAAGCCGACATGTCCATACACATTTGAACCAATTGTTTAATGTCCTACATAGGCAATGAACCTCATCGTTATCAATAATGGCCAAGTTGCTACGTATCCACCATGATCATCTCACCACATCTGTTTTTCAGCTGTATGGACTGCATTAGGAAGCGTACACCAAGACTATGTGATCATTGGCAAAGAATCCACACCATGTTCTTCATCTTTGCTGCTATCCCAAACCAAGATCAAGGACAACTCTCAGAGAGAGTACCATCAAGTTTCCAATTGACAACTTTTTTCATCCGGTGTGGTGAGTTCCAACTCAGACCTGATTTATTAGAACTATGTGGTGATTCCGAGACATTACAATCTCAATTATCATGTCCTTGTGAACGATGTGTTGGCAATAGAGCTATTGCAAAGAAAGTGTTTGTGACGTGGAAAGGTCATCATGTCTATAGGATAACTACCAATAGGACATTTGCCATGTTCCGATTACTGAATGTTCCTGATATTATTTATCAAAGAAACCAGAATTATTTCAAGTATTCAAGTCGATGGAATGGTCAAATGGGGGATAGTCCTAATCTCTATGAACAACTTTTGGAAATGGAGAGCCAAGCCGAGAGGGAGGCTATGGCTGAGGCTGCGGAGGAGTTTGATTTGGATTCAGAGGATGATGATATGACTGGTTCAGATGAGTTTTTAACAGAGGATGAAGAAGAGGAGGAAGATAATCTTGGTGTTGCAAATTTTACACCTAGGTCATTAGAAGGGATTGATGATCTGATTGATCAACATATCAATGAAGCCCCGGTGGTTCCACCTCTAGATCCAGTGGAAGAAGTTGAAGAGCCAATCGTGGAACCAATTGTGGAACCTGAACCACAGTTAGGCCTCGTGGAGGAAGTCCAAGCTGCAGAGCCACTACACCAGTTTAGTGATGATAATTTGATGGAGAAAATTGATGAAGTTATCAATATAACCGAGGTACTGGGTCGATGATGCGCGTTTAAAGATACAATTTCATAGTTATGGTTAAGATGTATATTTCCAAATGTAACGCCTAAAGTTCAGTTGTTTAATAAATATGTATAAGTGTGTGTCTGTGTAGGTTGGTATGTATGTATACATGTGACCTTTTTTGCGAATCAAACACCAGTGTCTGATTCGACTTGCTCAAAAATTCAATATGCGTATATAATGTGGTGGTTTTTTGTTCATGTATGAGTGTGTACTCAGATTCTTGGTGGATTGTTCAACTTTCTTCTATTCAACATCGTATTGTTATCAAACTTTAGGTCAAAAGTTTCAAACTCTTTAAACCTGTGTACTGATTGTTGCTGCTGTTGTTGAAGATCTTTCGAAGATGATGATGCCTTGGTGTGTTGTTGTTTTCTTTTACAATGGTATGGTGACATTGCGTATTGATTATGATGGGCGTATGTGTACTGCTCCAATGATGTGTCTGCCTCCTCATCGTCGTCTTCCTCGTCTGTATTGTCATCCGTGTCATCTTCGTCATCATCATCATCATCATCATCATCATCAGAGTTTGAAGACAACTCATCCTCCTCGTTGAAATAGTCATCAACTAATCTTCTCAATGGAGTGCCTGTTCTCTGGATCGAGTTCCCCTTATCCAATACTTTCTTCATCGCCTCCGCTCTAGGACTCAATAATGGTAATTCACCAGATGGTACCAATTGTGACTTGTTTGTAGGATACCTCCCCTTTGGCGAGACAATCTTGGGGATAACTTCTTCGAATTTCAAACCTTTTGTCGTTGTTGCCCTTGGTTTCACCAATATCGACGAGTTCTGCACACCAGTGACCCATGGATGCTTAAGGACATCGTCCGGAGTATAACGTGCCTTTGGGTCCACTGTTAATAATCGACTGACCAAGTCTTTAGCCTCTGTGGAGATTTCATCCCACCATGGTGAGAGGAAAACGTATTCACCACGGGCGACTTTACGTGTTAGCTCCTGAGGATCTGTATCGTAAAAAGGTGGGAATCCACAAAGCAGTGTATACAACACGCATCCAACACCCCACATGTCGACAGATTTCGAGTATGCCTCGTCCCTAATGATTTCCGGTGCTGTGTATGATGCAGTACCACATGGTGTTTTGGTAGTGTCCTGGTCCCAGAGGACTTTTGATAGGCCAAAATCAGCTAGTTTCACAACACCAATTTCACCACCTCCCAACCCTGGGGTGAATTGTCCTTCATCCTTTTTGGTAATTTCATCTGATTTCCTCAGTTGGGCCCTTGGGTTTTGTGAAGGTATGAATGGGATTGATTCAAACAGGAGGTTTTCCGGTTTGATATCACGATGAACGATCCCCACGGTGGAGTGTAAGTATTTCACTGCATTGATGATCTGGACGAGGATATGTTTGGAAAGGGGTTCCGAGAGATAAGTCAGGTCGACAATCTTGTTGAAAATCTCACCACCTTTGAGGAGCTCCAGGATGATGAATGTTTGTGTCTTTGTCGTGATGAAGTTGTAGAGCTTGATAATGTTTGGATGGTCCAAGCGACGTAGGATGGAGATCTCTTTGGAGATGGATGCCTGTTGAGCCTTGTTCATGATGGTCTTGTCGATGATTTTGATGGCGACGTCGATGCCTTTCTCCAGGTCATGGGCCTGGTACACTTTGGAGAAGGCACCCTCGCCTATCTGCTTCTGAATAACGTAGCGAGGTGATAGTTCTTTGTATTGGGGCATTGTTGTTGATCCGTGTTCCCTTTGTTCCCTTTGTTCCCTTTGTTCGTTCCCACTTGTAACAGCTGTATCACCACCACCGTTCCTTTTCGTTGGTTCTGGCGACGTCGAAGGCGACTTGTTCCGTATGAGGTTCTTGAGGTTCTTGAACATCTCTGTGGTCAGTATATTGGCTGGCCCTTGTTGTTGATGAATATTGATAAATGTTAACTCACTTTTATAACTGACATGTTAATTTTCTTTGATTTGAAAGCGAATTTGAAATGTAAACAATGGGCAAAAATAGGCAGCCGGTGAGACACTTGAGCCAGCTTAATTTACTATGAAACTATTCCTATTTCCTTGATATTATTGTATTATTTCACTATATGGAAATTTGTTTGTTTATTTATAAAATTCCCTGAAATTCCGTTGTTTACACTGTAATTTTCACTAATTTGCATCATTGTTTATGCTCAGGGGTTTAAAAGACGTCATAAAACGAAGATCAAACAGACACGATTTCCACTCCAAAATCACCACCAACAACCACGGAATCGTCACTGAGACACAGGGTGTTTAGTACTTGATTTTTGGTGGTGACTGCTGTTTTTTCCTGGTCTTTATACGTGTACAACTGGTTCACTTCACTACCAATGTAATAATAATGATCATCAATACCAGCACAACACTTGTACTGTGTGTCCCAGTGGTCTTTCACCAGCTCCAGCCTGGTTTTACTCTCTATATCCAGCACCACAGCATTGCCCTGTAGTCTGTTTACAAGTACTTTGTGCCCCAGTTTACTTATACTCGTCACTGGTGAGCCAAAGTCATCCATGTAGAGCAGTCCTTTCCTGAGGTCATAAGTGTACAGTTTCCCATCATTGGAACCTGCGCTGATTTGGAACGTGTCAAATCCACAGCAGTTGACGTTATCCCTTGGGTCATTGTATGTCTGGATGGGTTTGTAATAGGATTGTTGTTTGAGATCATACATGTTGACACTGTGATTATCGTCACAAGTGAGTAACAGCTCACCATTGTGGATGAAATGACATTGGTTTACCTTGAAGGGGTCCTGTTTATGGATTGTCCTGACGACTTGTTCAGTGACTATATCATGGATCACCAGCATGTTTGAGCAAGAGCTGAGCTGGGTATCGTACAGTGATATGTGGTTAACGGGGGCATTATGTCCACCTGTGTAGACAACATGGGTTCCGGTGCTGATGTTTGGTGAAGCCAAGTGGATGTTGTTGCGCTGCGTGAAGAAGATGTAGTCTATTGTGTTGCATTGTAACGAGTTGACGTTGTGCTCTGTGGGCAGCTGGAATGTGGTGGAGGTTGTCATGTTGATATGGATTATTAGAACAGTTGATGAGATGAGATTAGTTTCCCGTTATTTAGATGTTGATACTTAAAAAATGCTCTGTAATTCAATCAAAAAGTCAAGAAGATTTAAAAACTAAAATTACTGAACTGAACTGATCTAAATCGTATCCATTCAATCTCAATTCAGTAATTGCTTACTTCTTACACCTCAAATCCACTTTCCATCATATAATACGCGTCACTACCAGTCGCGCTTTCAACTACATCAACATCAACAATTCACAATTAATGAATGTATTCTTCACCTTCTGATTTATTTATATAATGACTGATAAAACTATGGTAGTATAAAAAAATATTATTAAACTAATTATTAAAATGCATGATGTTTTGGTTTTTGCATTTTCAGTGCCAGACTCTATAGATTGACCTGCTGATATGGAGTGAATGGAATGATTGATTGATAGGAACTTATTGATTGACTTATCGAACCTAGCGGTTCGAGGTTTATGTAGTTCACCTACGCAATTCGCCTATCGGCTCACTGCTTAGACTCAAAAGTTCACCGCCCTATTAATCGTCCCCTGGCGATGTGGCGAATTCCCACCACTCTGCAACCTTGGACTCACCGTCACATCATCAACGGACTCATCAAACAAATTATCATCAATCATCTTCTCTGGGCCCTTCTCCCTCTTGATCAATTCACCTTCACTATTCAAAAATGACTTCTTATTTCTCAATTTCAAATATAACAAAGTCAAGAATATTAGGAACAATGGTGTCCCCAATCCAACAACGACACCAATGATGATGTTTCTGTTCTTAGTGGATAGGCCGGATTTCGAGCCATTAGTGATATTGTTGTTTGATGCTAACGTTGGTGTTGCAGTGGCGGTGGATGACGAAGTTCTGGTGGATGATGTGGTACGTGTGTTTGGTATGGTGGTGGTGATTATCACAACGACGGTTTGACCACCTTGGTTTGTCGAGGTGGATGAAGTGGTTTGCACTATGAAGCTGGAAGAGGATGAGGAGGATAAAGTCGTGGTGTTGATGGTGGATGAACTTGATGAAGTGGTACTGGATGATTCAGTGGTGGTACTGCTTGATGGTTCAGTAGTAGATGATGATGTGGTCTCTGTACTGCTTGAACTGGTTGTGGTTGAACTTGTAGTTATACTCTCTGATGATGAAGTCGTAGTCTCCGATGAACTCGTTGAACTCGTTGAACTCGTGGAACTACTTGAACTCTCCAAACTCGTCAAACTCGCCAAGCTCGAACTCGACACACTAACCACACTCAAAGTCCCATTCGAGTTCTGTCTCTTGACAAACTGTCCTTGTCCTTGTTGCTGTTGCTGCTGTTGTTGGAACGGTTGATGATTATTCACAGATCTCTGCAACAACTCATTAATGACTTTATTAGCCTCGAGCTGCTCTCTTTTGGAATGGATCAATGATGGTCGATGCTGTGGTTGATTGTGTATGTGGAGGTTGTTGGAGATGAGGTATAGGGATAAGATGGATATTATGAGGACTGGTAAGTATTTGAGCATGGTACCTTTAGTTTGTATGATTATTGAATATTATGAGATCTGCTGTATTGTAGATCTTTGGAATGGTAGTTTTTTTCTAATAGTATTGATTAATATGCCCTATGCTTTTATCCTAATGTACTATATCTCATGAACTTGTGGTCCTTTTGGTAGCAGTGGTGTCCACTGTGGTTTTGGTTTTTATGGCCCTGTCAATTCTCAGTCTTGTTTAATTTTAGTAACAAGTCAGTTTTAGAAATCCCTTAAAAAAAAACCACCAAATTCCAATTCCAAAAAAACACCAGCTGTGAGATTTTGGAATTTCAACTTTTTTTTTTAATTTTAATTTTTTTTTTATTGTTCTGGAAAATTTTAAAAATTACGTCATTCAAAAGTTTAGATCTGAAAAAGTCACGTGGGAGGTCACGTGGATTTACTTGAATAAACACGTGACTGGTCAGCTGATAAACTACTACAATATAAAGATAAACACTCAATGTTTAGACTAAATAAATTTGTATACAAAAAAGCCTACGTTTAAACAGACAACTTCACTTCATCAGTGGTGATGTGTTGCTTGAATGGCTCTAGCGCATTGGCAACATCCTTAGCCAAAAACTTTGCAACTTGTTCTGGGGCTCTCCCGACAAAAGTTGATGGGTCCAATAATGAATCCAATTCATCATGGATCGGTTGGAAGAAAGCAGTGTTTTTAATACGTTGGATCAAATCGTTATCACCACCTTCCTGTTTAACCACAGCGGCGGCTTGGTGGGACAAGACTCTGATTTCTTCATGGACTTCTTGTCTTGAGGCACCTTTGGCACACATGGCCATAATGATGTTTTCAGTGGCCATGAATGGTAATTCACCTTTGATTCTTCTTTCGATAACTTTAGGATAGACAACCAAGCCAGAAGTAATGTTCAACAAGGTGGTTAACAAGATGTCAGTGGTGAGGAAGGCAGATGGTAATGAGATTCTTCTAATGGCTGAATCGTCCAAAGTTCTTTCAAACCATTGAACAGAGGCTGTTTGCACAACATCGTTATACAAGGAACCCAAGTGTCTGGCAAGCGAACACACACGTTCACATCTCATTGGGTTTCTCTTGTAAGCCATGGCACTTGACCCGATTTGTGATTTTTCAAAAGGTTCTTCAACTTCTTTCAAATTGGCCAACAAGCGAATATCAGTACCAAATTTATGAGCAGTAGCGGCAAAACTGGATAATGGTGCAACGACATCGATATCAATCTTTCTTGAATAAGTTTGACCAGTGACTGGATAATTGATATCAAACCCTAATAATTCAGTGACTCTGGCATCTAGAGCCTCGACTTTATCATGATCACCATGGAACAAAGCGAGGAATGAAGCTTGGGTACCCGTTGTACCCTTAACACCTCTCAACCCAATATCATTTCTAGCTCTAACGAAATTTCTCAAATCCCACAACAATTCTTGGATCCATAAAGTGGCTCTTTTCCCCACGGTGGTCAATTGAGCAGGTTGGAAATGTGTCCAACCCAAGACTGGTAAATCTTTGTATTGTTCTGCAAATTTGGATAAACGATCAATGACATTAACCAATTTAGGAATGATAACGTCATATGCGTCTCTCAAAAAGATCAAATCGGCATTATCAGTGACATAACACGATGTAGCACCTAAATGAATGATACCTGAGGCAGCAGGACAAGTATCACCAAAGACATGGACATGGGCCATAACGTCATGACGCACGATGGCCTCTTCTTTGGAAGCGGCAACGATCTCTTCATCAGTGATCTCGAGGTGTTGTTTCATTTGTTCCAGGGCTTCAGAGGTGATAACATCATCTAGCCCTAATTCACGCTCAGCAATAGCGAGATTATACCATAGTTTCCTCCATGTGGAGAATCTGTTTCTCAAGGAGAAGATCTGGGACATCTCCTCGCTGGCATAACGGGAGCTGAGTGGTGTGGAGTATTTATCGTTGGACATATTGTGTATGGTCTGTGGTAGTTGATTGTATAAGGGATGGATATAAACGTGGATGGGCTGTCAATTTATATGGGATGTCAATTTGGGCCACTCGTGAAATTTGTTTAATATGCGAGAAAGTTGACTCTGAAAAATAATTTTTAGGGAGATGAGATGAGATGGAAGCAGATAAGGTGGTGGAATTAGTGATAAGAAGATGATTGAGTGGTGTGTTGATGAATTGAGTAGTGATTTAGTAGTGGTTTAATTGAGTAGTGTAGTGGTTGTTTAGTGTTGGTGTTGGTGGTGTTTGTATAGGTATTATGTCTATGTATCTATGTAGTTGATGGATCTAATAGTAATTTACTATACGATTATAGACAATTAATCACAAACAATTGCCACAACAATAAAGAGAACAATTGGAGTGAAGACAATTGAGCTACTGAATCAATTAAACACTATCAATATCAGTCAATAGATAATATATATATGTATTCAATTATTAATTCATTATCAGTGTCACCCTCTTTATTCACCCGCGAAGTTCGAACCACTCGGATTACTCCTTTAAATCCAAGAACGTAGCCTCTAATCAACACCTTAACAATCAACTACAACTACCACCAACAACAATTGCATCACTAGTAGAGTCGATTCTCCTAGATATACAACCTCAAATCATGTCCCACGTCTACCAATTCCACCACAGTCCTATCCAATCCCACTGTTTCAACAGTGATCGCACAATCCTCGCAATCACCAAAGAGAACCATGTGGAAATCTACAACATCACTTCGAACCCGCCAACTCTTGTTGCTACGTTGAAAGACCATGATAAATTGGTTACTGCTGTGGATATCTCAGTTCATGGTCGTATTGTTACTTGTTCTCAGGATAGAAATGCCATTGTTTGGGAACCTTTGTCAGATGGGTCATATAAGCCAACTTTGGTCCTCTTGAGAATCAACAGAGCCGCTACGTCGGTCGCATGGTCTCCTAATGGGTATAAATTCGCTGTCGGGTCCAGTGCCAGGATCATTGCAGTTTGTTATTTCGAACAAGAGAATGATTGGTGGATCTCAAAGCATATCAAGAAACCATTGCGCTCCACAGTGTTAAACATTAAATGGCATCCAAACAATGTCCTGTTGGCCGCGGGGTCTACAGATGGGCATGCCAGGGTGTTTAGTGGGTTTATTAAAGGGATCGATACCAAGCCGGACCCATCGGTTTGGGGTGAGAAATTACCATTCCAAACTCTATGTGGTGATTTTGTTAGTGCTAATGGTGGATGGATCCATGATGTCGCTTTTAGTCCAAGTGGTGATATCCTCGGGTTTGTCTCTCATGATTCATCATTGACCATTGTGTACCCTGCAGGTCCAGAACAACCACCAAATGCGATTTTGAGTGTTCCTACTTCATACCTACCTTTTAAATCTCTAGTTTTCAAAGATGAGAATGAAATCATCGCAGCGGGGCATAATTGTCAATTGATCAAGTTTCAAGGTGATTCATCATCTTGGGCCACTGCTGGGTCCGTTGAATCAGAGACTAAGGCCAAAGAGCAAGGTGAGACCAGTGCCCTAAATATGTTTAAACAACTGGACTTGAAGGGGACAGTCACCTCCTCGACTCAACAAGTCTCGATCCATCAAAACACAATTACCCAATTGAGACCATATGCCTCTGATTCCCAAGGTTTAACTCAGGTTAGTTCCTCAGGGATCGATGGTAGAGTCGTTGTCTTTACCGTCTAATATACTAGGCTGTTGTTCCATGCCCTCTTGTTGTAAGAATAAGCTGTACACTGCGCCTTTGAATAGTGTGAATACTAATGTTATCTTGTTTTCAATGATTTGTAGGAGTTCGAGTAATTTTGTAGATGGGTTGTTTATCAATTTGTTGATTATGATTGAGAGTCTGTTTAAGCGCCTGGCGAGGGATTGGTACTGGATCAGTAGCTGAGTTTCCAATTGAGTGAGTTGGTGTGATTGCTTAGTGTAGTCGGTGTTGAGTACTTCGGAGACCATTGTAGATTGTATTGTTGTTATTGGTTGATTGTTGTTGTTGTTGTTTATAGTCTTTAACGTGTATTTTGAATGTTTTTATTAGTTAAGTGCTTCGCGAATGAGTGTTGCAAGATGAATAATAGTGGTATTGGCCTACAGTTAATGAGTACTTATGTGAATTTATAGAAAGAATGTGGTTCAAGAGCATCGCTGAGTGGGATTGCATAGACAATGGTCAGTGTACGTATGACAATTCTCCACAGCAATGGACTCCCAGTCGTTTACTAGTCGTCTATAAATCATCTCTAGAAACATTGAATGATCTAATGATAAATGACCAGACTAATACATTATGGTAGCTAACATTAGAAAACACGCATTAGCGAGCCACAGCAAACATTACACAGACGTAGTGAAGTATGGTCTAAAACCCCCCTCCAGAGTCCAGAGTGTTCAGTGGTTGGTGAGTATGAAAGTATTTGGAATTCATTATGATAAATCACATCCGCACACCACTGGAATCAGCATACACTGTTACAGCTTCAAGTACACAACAAAACCGCTCTGAGAAATGATGATGATCTCAGTGTCGATTATTATACTAAATACTACTTCAATATACAATAAAACCAACTAAAAATCACAGTACAAGGCATGTCAATTGATATTCTTCCAGCGTACTGTCAGGGAGACGTAGTTGGACAAAATCAAAGTTGGACGATCGGTGGTAGTTGGACAAAACGCGCGGGCTTCTAACCATAGGTACCGCGAAATTGGACAAAATCGGTCCAAGTTGGACATTTGTATGGCCGTCACAAAGTTGGACAAAATTTGGTCAATTTGTCCAACTTCGACCAATTATTATATAATCCCACTAACAAATATTAGGTAAGAATTGTGTCAAAAAGTGTTTTTCTGAGCTCAAAAACATCTAAAACATCACTTTACAACAGTTTCTAAACACATCAAAGGGATACTTTGAGCCAGTACTCAAGACTACTGACACCAAGCTTACCAAGCTTCGACAGTAAATCGTGAAAGGCTCGATGATGTTTGGTTTAGCGTCCACCAAGGCCTAATGAAGGAGGTAATACAACATCAATGGTTGAGCACTAAACAGAGCAACAACAACAACTTGCAAGAGGATGAAGATTTCATACAAAGGAATGAGATTTGTGAGAGAATCAAGAAGGCTAAAGTGCTCTCGTTCCTCTCTAAAGTGTTTTGCTCTCATTTGGAGTCTGCCCAAAGTCACTTTCTTTTGTGGTATACCAGTATTATAAAAGCTTCAACAGAGAAACACACTTTAACTACAAAGAACTTTATCCTCAATAGTTGAAATAGCTCATCCCAACTTAGCTCACATCGATAATTAGGCAGGTCTTCAAATCGTTCTGCTGGTAGCACATTCAGGGATGTATATAAATCAATTGAAAGGTGCCATAGTGGGCTGAAATACATAGTGGTTCTCCATCTTAACATTATACAAGTCTATAATGAAGATTCTATAAGCTAACATATTGGCTTAATGTTACCACTCGTTCTAATTAAGCATATTTGAAGCATGTCCATAGTTTAGTATGATGTGATTACATAATAATGTTAGAATGTATTATGTAATATCCCAAGTTGGACACGTCGAAGTTGGACAAATTTTGGCTTTCTAAGTTTTGTCCAACTACGTCTCCCTGACAGTAGTTATTTCCAGCTCGTTAAGAATTAATCCAAATATTCCGCGAATTCCCAGCAATCTGACATGAAATTTGAACAGCTTCAAACATAAACAACTAAAACAACCATAAAATCAATTAAGCCTAGTCTATTCAATCAACGAGAAATCAATGAACGTCTACGACGCAGACACAGTGGCAGTCCCACCAGACTCAGGTCTCAAGACCAAAAGAGTCCTCCGCAAGAAACAAGTCCCTGCTAAACCCATCAAGAAGTACATCTGGTTAGCAGGTCATGGGCTGACTCTAACTTTTGGATTCATCTATTTCCTATTCTATACATGGAGATACTTGTCAATTGTCATCTATAGAACTTTTGGCGTCAGTTGGTACTGGACTCCAAGAATTGCTTATAGATTGTCTTTTATCGGTGTGTTGATGTCTTATACAATCACGGTGTTGACAACTTTTGGTGCTATTGTGCCTAGTTATTATACATTGTTGGCCACGGAGAATTTCCAATATTTGTTGCTTGGTGCAGTTTGGTTATTGTTGAGACCTAGTGCATTCAAATTGGTTCCTTATTTCATCACTTCGGTTTTACAATTGAGTGCTATGTACAAGATTGCACCTGTTTTGAAATTGCAAAATACTTTAGTGGATGTCGTTACCATCTCGGAAGTTGCATTAATTGTGGCCCTATTGTTTGATACATTGATCTTTAGAGGCTCTTCGGGTTATGCTTTGGTTATCTATTTAGGGTTTTATTGGTTAAGAATCAATTTTTCACCATACACTCAGGCTTTTGTCCTTAAATTGATCCATGGGTTTGATGAAAAAGTCATGTCTAAGCAATCAGAGGCTAATAGGGAAAAATACCAAAAGATTAAAGACTATGTTAAATTCAGAAGACAACAAACCGAAAAAGTTTATTCCCTAGGTTTGGATAGAGAACCTGATGTTGTTGCCCAAGAGGACCACACTGATTCCGGTAAAGTTAAAGGCCATGTTGAATCATACCAATTGAAAGGTCAACCAACTCCAAACCCTGAACAAACCAAGAAATTAGCCACTGAAGGTATCAAGATCCCTAAAACCGTTGAAGAAACTCCAAATTTAAAGAAGTTGGATAATGAAGGTAAACCACCAATTGTTCAATCCCAAGACCCACAAAAGGCATACGATGAAAACTTCAAAGCTGGTGTCATTGCATCAACAGCAGCAGCAGGGTTTGGATACGCTGTGGGGGCAGCAAGCGCCGGTGCACAGATCGGAAGGGAATATAATGAAAAGGTAACTTCTAAAATTCCAGCTCAGGAACAACCAAGAGACCATATGAATAACTCATCAACTCCAGTGAACAATACTACTCAACAAGCTCAGGCTCAACAAGCTCAACAGGCTCAAGCTAATGTTGCACCAGCAAGCGGGAGAGTCCAACCAGGTCCATCTCAGATCTCTACAGAACAGGCTAAATTGAACTTACAACAAAGAGCCGCTGCTGCGCAACAACAAGTTAGAACTACGGGGCAGGATGCGTTGACTGAGTTGCAAAAAAGGGCACAGTTGGGGATTCAGTCTTCTCAACAGCCACAGCAACAGCAATAGGTGTAGGAGTAGGAGTGGTCTGAGAGAGGGGTTTGTATAGTGTGATGTGTGTAATCTGTGTTTTTATAAAAAGAAAATTTGTTTATTGTACTGAATATTTATTGGCTGTAGCTTAATAAAGTCAGTATAGTATAGTTGATGACCATGATGATGACGGCTAATTGCGAGATTGAACTGAAGTGATTGTTGATTACAATTTACATAACACAATCTGGAATCAAACCAGCCTGGAATATTCAATCAGAGAAAACAAAAAGCTGGAATCTTGGAGCTTGAGATTTACCTTTACCCACAGCTCAAGTAAGTCCCCTATGTTAAAAATTTGACGGATGTTTGATCGCAGCCTATAAAACCCAAGAAATTGGCTTAAAATTATCACTGCTGTATATAGAGTCCTCATCTTGACTCATCCCTTATGGTATACCCAGATCCCGAAAAATATAAAATTGTCCATCATATCACCGTATATCGTGGAGTATACTTGAAAGTGTACGCGTGCTACTGTGTGGAGGTTCTGGGATCGGGTATTACGTACTACTTTATCTTTTTGATTGATCCAGATTCGAGTGGTGTATACATATGATCTTGATTGGTTCGCTTAATGGGGAATACATAATTATATTTTCAAATTAATGTAGATACTGAGCTTATGATGTCGGATCTATTGGCATTAGTCTTATACCTCTTGGATATCTGTACAGCTACCTATAGATGAATTGCACTCGCTCTGTCTGCAGTATTGTGTTTGATTAGGGAAAGGAATATATCTACAACAGATGAATTCTTTATCAAGTTAATTCTCACATCTTCTCGCCCAAAAAAAAATAAAAGCAGTGTCACTATGTCATTTCTTTTAGGCATTAATGGAGCCTTATAGTACCCACCTTCTTGGCTCTGTCTGTCATTCGTTGGTGCGAGCGAAGCGTCCGTGTATGAAATAAGGCTACTCATATGCTGTTCACCATCACGTTAACAAGCATCACATTTCGTACTGATAGATATACACACACTAAAAGTACGTGTTCGTATGAAGTTTTCACCAAGTGATGGAATATTAATAATTTATCTTCTGATTGATCCAGATTCAAGTGCACGGATTGTCTGGTTGTCGAACTTGGGTCATCATAGTCTTGATTGGTTCATTCAGTGAGAAATAAATGCATTACTTTTTCAATACGACGAGCGATTTGTAGATCCATTGAGTAAGTTGTATACACACTCGATCTTAACGCTCGTGAATCAGTAGATATATGTCTACCAATTGAATTATGTTGCTGCTGTAATCGTTCGAAAGGTATTTCTTTTCCCGACGATTGATTTCTTCGAAGCGTTACTCTATTGGTTACAAATTTTTGGTTTGGCATTCGAGTTGCAAAGTTTCCTGGTTTTGCTTTTGAATTTAGATGGTGCATCGAAATTTCGAGCTTGTTATGCAATCACCTTAGCGCTTCCACCTTCCACCGAACTTACATGAAGTCGCCTCTATCCTTTATCTATGAAAAATGGTGTATATACTTGCTAAGTCTCCCCCACCCCCACCCCC
>JAJLXP010000143.1:0-27637 GCA_030674255.1 Hansenula queroliae | reverse complement strand
ACCAGACAAAAGAGGAAAATTAGCTTAAACTAACTTTCAAAAGGGGCTGATTATGGTATAGAAGCATATCATCGACATTGCAATAATTATCAATCACACACATATATGAAGAATTAACACACCTTTAAAATTGTCTATATTAAACAAGAACTAAATACTCAATATGAATATACGTATATAAGATTAAAAAAAAAAAAAACATACTACGAATCTCACAGAGAACGTATTTACTGCCATTGTATAAGTGCCAATAAAAGGACGGTGTCTGTAACCATTACTTGAAATGGAAACTTCCCGATATAGCATTTTTAATCTTTTTTTACGATCGATGGATTACGTAAATATAAACACAAGAAGTCAAGGCTGAATCATGATTAGAAACCTTAGAATGAACCGCCTCCTATTTGTCAACGCTGTTCCACTCCAATTAAGCGCCTGAAAAGACAAAAATATGTCCTCTGAGGGATCCAACAACTCTCAAAAGACCGTGTCGAGCGCAACAACCAAGTAAGTCAACTCCTTGTTTAAGAAACTGATTTCAAAAGTTGCTATTTATCTATACGAAGGGAACATCATACTGACAGCCGTACAGCTCATCAGCAATGGAAACAGAAGATAAACAGACAATAAAGAATGCTATTAATCCGCCTCTGTTCAAGCTAAAGATCTTGGATGCCTTGAAGAACAACAACTTTGAACAATTGAAACAAATTGTGTTATCGGTGAATGATTGTGTCAATTTCTACGAGCTTTCCTTGGTCAAAAACTTGATCTTCAACTTGGCTGTGCAAGTTGCTCCCATTGAGATTATCGCCAAGCTACTATCAGATGAGTCCAAAGAGCTATCTATCGATTTGAATTATCAGGATGAAAATGGTAATGCCCCGCTTCACTTGGCTGCCTTGAACTCTAGAGCCGATGTCGTTCAATTGCTTTTACGAGATGACAGAATCAACGACACAGTGTTGAACAACGATCAAAAACAACCGATAGAGGTTGCAAAAGACTTGAAGATTGTCGCATTGTTGCAAAAGGAAAGAGCCGCTTATGTTGAAAGAATTGCCAATGAATTGAGACAGGCTTTTTCAAATCATGATTTCGCAATGTTGGATGAGATCCTGGCATCCCCAAGAAATTTTGAGCTTTTGGATATCAATGGTACCGATCCAGAAACTGGTGATACCGTATTACATGAATTTGTAAAGAAGAATGATATTGGAATGGTCAAGTGGATTTTGTTACATGGTGGTGACCCTTTCAAAAGAGACAGAAAGGGGAAACTTCCAATTGAACTTACAGGAAAAACCAATGAGACCATGAGAAAGATTATTAGAGATGCTTCCAAAGATCAAAATGTTATGGGACAAGGTGGGAGATCTTCAAGTATGAAGGCACCAACTTACAAGGGTTATTTGAGAAAATGGACCAATTTTGCATCTGGTTACAAACTACGTTGGTTCATTTTGGACTCTAATGGGATTCTCTCATACTATAAGAGCCAGGAAGATACTAATAATGCATGTCGAGGCTCCTTGAACATGAGAAGTGCCTTATTACATCTCGATTCATCAGAAAAGCAAAAGTTTGAAATTATTAGTAAAAGCGGTGTGAGATGGCACTTGAAAGGTAATCATCCAATTGAAACTAATAGGTGGGTCTGGAGTTTACAAGGCTCTATCAGATTTGCCAAAGACAAGGAAAGAGCGATGAAACAGAGACTTTCACTGGAAGCTGAACGAAGAGAAAGCATGGAAGTTTCACGCCAACACAGCAGAACACCAAGCAATACATCTGATGATCATACAAGTTCTCACACAAGTAAAATTGAAGCACAGGTTAACAACTTGGCCAATATTAAAGAGAATGAGCGTATAAAACAGCACCAAATTGAAAAACGTGGTACCATTGTTTACGACACTGATGATGAATATGATGATGACAGTGAATCTAAAGAAGTCAGTTATACAGGTACTGAAAATGAAGACATTGATGTTGATTCTGGACCATACATCCAAGAAATTTCTGTCTTGAAAAGAGGGTTTGGTTTGGAACTCTCCTCTTTGAGAGATCTTCTAGTGTCATTGAAAAGTAACTTGGAAACTGATAATGAGCCATTGAATATTTCCTTAAATGCTGTACAAACTTTGACTGAAACATTCGAGAAATTGAACGTCATGGTGTCTAAGAGAGATCAACGCTTAGTGAGAGATTTACAAAAGCAAAAGGATATCAATGAACTATGGATTAATTCCATCAGAGATCTTGAAACTGAGTTACTGGCCAAGAACAATGAGTTACAAACTTATGAATCTGAGCGTAGAAACTTGAAGAAAGCCCTTACCAAGAAATTCACCACTGCATCACCAGTTGCATCTCCATTATCTGAAAACTCACCTGCTCCAGCAAGTACTTCAACGGACACCCAAGCCCCTATTGAGGCGCCACCAATGACAAGTGGTCTCAGTGGCCATCCAATAGCACGTTCAGGATCAATCGCAACAGTCATTGTCGACGATATCAATGATGCTGAAATTTCTCGTTTCATTAATGAAGAGGAAGACTCTGAAGATGAGTTCTTTGACGCGTCTGACTTTGACGAGGACGAAGAAGAGGATACTGCTACTGGGGAGGAAGCCCATGTACCAGCTTTACAAACCATTCCTGAAACTTTAGTCAACAAAGAAGCTCAACCTGTCTTGGAAGATGAGGCCCCAGTGGACATTGAGGTTTCCAACAGTCTGCAGAAGCAAAAACAAGTTGTGTTAGCCACTGAAGAGTCTTTTAAAGGCTATGAATACGAGCCAAGAAAGGAATTGGCGCTGAAAGTGGATAATAGACCAAAGATTGGGTTATGGGGTATTTTGAAATCGATGATTGGTAAAGATATGACCAAAATTTCATTGCCTGTTACTTTCAACGAACCAACTAGTTTGTTACAAAGAGTTGCCGAGGATATGGAATATGCTGATTTGTTAAACCAGGCTGCCGGGTTTGAAGATTCCACTTTGAGAATGTTGTATGTTGCTGTGTTTGCAGCTTCTGAATATGGGTCCACCACAGGACGTGTTGCCAAACCTTTCAATCCGTTATTAGGTGAGACATTCGAATATAGTAGACCTGATGTTGGATATAGATTCTTTACCGAACAAGTGAGTCATCATCCTCCAGTTTCAGCTGCTATTGCAGAAGCTGTCAAGTGGGATTACTATGGGGAAACATCTGTTAAATCAGGGTTTAATGGTCGTTCGTTTGATGCTCAACCGTTAGGTACTTGGTATTTACATTTGAGACCTGACAAATCAGATCACCATGAAGAGGTTTATACATGGAAAAAGATTACAACATCCGTTGTGGGGATTGTTGTTGGTAGTCCATCGGTTGACAATTATGGTGAAATGGTTATTACGAATAATAAGACAGGTGACAAGGCGGTGCTAAATTTCAAGAAGCGTGGATGGAGAGGAACATCAGCTTACGAGTTGACTGGTGTTATTCAAAACAAATCAGGTGAAAAACACTGGGCTGTTGGTGGTCATTGGAATAGTAAGATCTTTGGTAAGAGAATCATTCAAAATGATTCTAGTATAGACATTACTGGGAAGAAGACATCCATTGTGCCAACTGATGATGGTAATAAGTTCTTGATCTGGCAAACAACACCAAGACCTAATGTTCCATTCAACTTGACCGGGTTTGCCGTCACATTGAATGAGCCTAATCCTAAATTGTTACCACACTTGAGTCGTGGTGATACTAGATTAAGACCAGATCAACGTGCTATGGAGAATGGTGAGTACGATGATGCCGGTAGACTCAAGAACGATGTTGAAGTCAAGCAAAGACAAGCCAGAAAACTTCGCGAGGAGGCAGGCATCTCATACGAGCCAGCCTATTTCACCAAGGAGATCCATCCAACCACTGGAGAGGAATTCTGGAAGTACACTGGTGAGTATTGGAAGTTGAGAAGCGAAGGTAAACTAAAGGATATTGATATTTTTTAATGTTACATTGATACGATCTGTTTATTTTGTCACTCATACAAGCTTCTTAGCTGATTTGTATTGTTTTCTGTAGTTTCGTGTTTGCGAGATCTGTTGAGCGTGTTATCGGATCTGAAACATGACTACCGCGACTCATGGTCCCTTTGGATATTATCTACGATGAATCTGATTATTAAACGAGATGCTGGTATATGTATCACCACCATTCATGAATAACTCTAGTCCTTTCGATAACCTCAAGACCACCAGACTCTCCCTCTTCAGTCCCATCAGACTCCAAACAATCAACAGCTCCACGTCATTATGAGAGCACTGCTGATCTGCGCACAGCCATAGATCTCCGGGCGTGCGCGGACCACGGTTTATTTTTTGATGGTTTTCGCCTTTTTTTCGCTTTTGGGATAAATATAAATAAAAAAACCCTGCTGGAAACAAAGAACAACAGCACGCTTAAATCTAAGGCTCACGAGATAATCGACCGCTCACAACTCACAACGGAAAAAGTCTACAGCTCAATAGAAGCTTCTACAACGCTACCAGAACATATCAAACTTACTGAGTGCTATAGTCCGAGATGAAGAGATTGTTCTCCCCTGCTCGCTCTGGCGCTTCATCCCCAAATCCCAATGATAACAGGTCAAGATCTAATTCAGCAACTAGAAATCAACAACAACAACTACAACAGGCCGCTGCTTCCAATGAGGATATCAGTCCAGAGCTATTGCCTATCGTCACATTGCTCAGCGCGCACGCGCACCGCCGTTACAATGAAGGTATCTTTATGATCTTACAGAGTATCAATTCAGATGGTGAACCTGTTCCTAATCGTCAATGGAGAGAGGTTTATGGTGTCTTATTGGGTACTCAGTTGGCCATCTGGGATGTCGATGAACTGGAAAGACACCAAAACAACACTGAAGCGCTGATGAATGCTAGTGCCAAACCAGACTATATCAATTTCACAGATGCCTCTTTCAGAGCAGTTGATAAATTGGAAAACAGTCAAGGTTTGAGAAACATTATCATCGTGTCTACAACTCTGAAAAACCAGTACCTTTTGCAGTACCAAGAACAATCTGATTTCCACCGTTGGAACGCCGCTTTCAGATTGGCTACTTTTGAATACACCTCTTTACAAGAAGCATACACGGGTGCCTTGTTATCAGCTAGAGGTTCCAAATTGTCTGATATCAGAACCATCTTGTCAGAATCAAAGTTCGATCATGAAGACTGGGTCAGTGTTAGATTCGGATCAGGTATGCCTTGGAAAAGATGCTTTGCTGTTATTGAACAACCTGCAAAGAAATCCAAAAAGGACAAGATTTATAAAGGGTCAGTCTCATTTTACAAGGATGAGAAAAAGCAGAAGAAGACTGCTATGGCCATAATTAAGGACGCAAGTGCCACTTATGCCTTGTATCCACAGTCACACAAATTAGTTGACCATAGTACCATGATTAAATTGGAAGGTACAGTTTTCTTTGATGCTAACAAAAAGTCTTTACCTAAGGAAGCCTCCGTTTACTTTATGCCTGAACAACATAGTGCTGTTCCAGGGTATGATACTCTGATCAGGTTCTTGGTTCCTCTATTGGATACATTTGCCCTATATGGGAGACCAAAAAGATTGAACGCAAACAAGAATGAGACTAATTCCTTATTGTTTGGTTTACCTGTGCTTCCTCATGTTCACTATTTGGAAGTTGATGATTTGATCTTGTTGGCAAGCTCACCACAATCTTCAAATTGGCTGTTGACCGAATGGAGATATAGAATTAAGGAAGTGCTAGCCAGAAAATTGTCAAGTGGTTACACTGGATGTGGTTCTCAACACGGTGTCGTTGGTGCTATTAATTCACCTGCTCTAGGCGCAAGTGAGTTCTTGGATGTTAGATCCACAGGTTCAAATCGTCCAATCTCCCCATTATCTCCAGGCTTCTTCTCACAGCCTAAATTTAAAAGAGATTCACAAATTTCGAAAGCTAGTTCCACCAATGGATCTTCACCTGCAGGAAGTCAACTGAGTCTGCCTGCATCACCTCCTAAAGCTAACAGAAACTCGGAAATCACTCAAATCTATGAAGATTATTCCAACGTTGCTCAAATGGGGAGATATAGTAAAGAAGAAGTACCACGTCAAGGTCAAGTTGCCTCACAGCAGCCTAATGGTGTTGGTATAGGGTATGGTCCATCCTCTACTAGTAAGATGGAGAGTCCATATAAGATTGCCAATAATCAAAGTCAGCCAAACTCTTTGGGATCTGGTCCACCTCAAGATGTTGACCCATATGCATCTTATAAACAGACTGCAAAACCTCGTTACGATGATTTTGAAGAGGATTTTGACCAGGAGCTTGCATCGTTATCGATCAAGGACTCTAAGCATTCTGTCTCTGGTGGTGTGAATGATGTTTTCAATCCAGATTATCAAGAATCTACTCGTGCACCTGTGACTACCTCAAGTCAACAGCAAGAACCTGGTTTGAGACTACAATCTGCAAGCAAGCCATTACCAAATATTAAAGTTGAACATGTTTCCACTTACACTAGTGGCAGAATCAGTAATCCAAGCTCTCCAACAGTTGCCAATGGTCCTTCATTTGACCAAACCCGCTATGAAGAGCCGCCAAGACAAGGTCAAACCAGAGATGGTAACTATTCAAGCTCTCCAAGAAAAGAGTATGCTGGTATTGATCAAGGTTCAAGACCTGTCCCACCTCAGCATAACCCTTACAACCAGCAATCGCCACAACAACAGCAAAGAGCACCACAGCCAACAAGTAGACAACAAGAGTCAACACAAAGAATTCATCAACCTGGATTCGAACAACAAGCTTCCTCTCCATACTCTCAACAACAGCCATCCAGAGCTCAACCATCTCAACCAATGTCACATCAATCTCAAAATTATGCTCAACAACAACAGCAACAGCCACCAAGGGCTTATCAAACACAACCTCAACAGCAGCCACCAGTGCAGCAACAACAACAACAACCGTCTAGACCTTATCAAACGCAACCTGTGCAACAAAGACCTCCACCACAACAACAAGGTGGATATCCAAACCCACAACAATACCAACAACAAAGACCTCAACAAGCGTCACAGCCTATTCAGCAACAACAGCAAAGAGTTCAACAACAGCCCCAACCTGTTCAACAACAAAGGGTACAACAATCCGCACCACCAAACCAACAACAACCTTATCAAGCCAATAATGGTGTCCCTCAACAACAACAGCGTTATCAATCAAGACCTCAAGATCCATATGCTGGGTACACAAACCAAAGACCACCACAACAACAGCAACAGCAACACCAGAATGCTCATCATGCACAAAACTATCCTCCACAACAACAACAGCAGCAAGCTAGACCACCACAACAACAGCACCATGGTTATCCAGCAGGTCAAAATCCTTACCAACAACAACAAGCGCAACAAAGACCTCCACAACAGGCTAGCCCATATGGGGGTTATGCCTCACAGCCTCAGCAAAATTCTCAACAGTATCCTAATCGCAAGCCTGTGAATAGTGCTACGCCTAATCAACCACAGCCTAACCCATACGCTCAGGGAAACCCATACTCTAGATGAGGAGCTGAGCAGGCTATGAATTGTGATGAGCAATTAGGAACACTATGATAGAATCTACGTCATTTGTACTTACATTTATGTACACAGTACTATGTAGCCTCTCCTATGTATCCATATTTTAGTGGCAGTCTCCAGATTGGATCTGCAACTTGATGCACAAAGTTGGAGCCGCCTTATGTATACTCGGTTCTCCAACGCTTAATGGTGGACACTGGATACTTCTCAAAAATTGAAGTCTCTACAATAATATCAGAAGCTATAATGTTTTTTGTCTAAAAGTCCAATCGGGAATATCATTTAATTGGCATCTGTTGCTTTAAATACAACATCTAGTTCTCTGGGAACAACTTCAAATCACCAAAGAATGGTTTGAATGCCTCCTGCACAGGTTTGAAAACATCCTTGATACTTTCTAAATCTTTCAAAGTAGCATAGTGTAAACCTCCTCTTTGGAAAGCAGTTTCCTTTTCATCATCAGATGACTTCTTCCCGCCTCTATGCAAAATCTTTTTAAATCTATTCTTTGAAACAAGAGGTTCACATGTCTTTGGCACATCATTAAAAGTGTTGAACCCAATTGAACCTTGTAATGAGTTTAAAAGTTTCTCCAAGAGGTTATTCTCATATTCTCTTGGGTATTTCACAGTTATCCCACATGTTGTGGCCTTGACTCGTTTAGGTCTAAGTTGTTGCCATGTAGTTTTCCAATTGGATGATGATGATAATGGGTGTGAGTTAAGGAAATTTTCGAAATGGTCAGGTAATTGTTCTATTTGAGCTTGTGTTTCATCATTGAATGAAAATGATAAGAAAGAACTTCTTTTAAGAGATTTTAAATCAGTGGTCCCGTTGATGAGAGTAGTATGGTCATTGGCAGTAGCTGAATAAATTTGTGATACAAACTCTGAGTCTGACCTTTGTAGATTTAAATCCAAGACTAATTGATTATCACCATTTGGTCTTTTGAATGAAGCAACTCTGATGTAATCATTCTTCATCTGGTCTTCACAAGGTAACCCAGCGGCCACTCCAGATGAACAAAGTGGACGGTATGTACTAAGATCTAAAGAACCTTCCACAATCTCACTGTGAGTCTGTTCAAATTCAGACCAACTACCATTGTCTTCTTCAACTTTGACAACAACATTAGCACCTGAAGAGTCTTTAATTAGTCTCCATTGAGTTTCCACCCTTCTTGACTCGCGGCTGATCTCCAATGCCAATAGTACTGTCAACATAGCAGCCGGTGGGAATATACATCCATGGGGATGCTCAGGGCTGCAGCTGAGATGTGATGAGAAAGTTGAGCCAACTGCATCACCAGCTTCTATGATAAGTTTCCCAACAAGACCTCTTAACTCACTTCTGCTCTCACGGTAATCATTGGCTGTTTCTCTTTTTGATAAGTGTTGGACTTCGAGTTCTGCTGAGAACTGAGAATTTTCCTTGAGTAGTGTATTTGTAATCTTCGCATACCCTTCTTTGAACACCTGATTTGGCTCATCTTGCTTTGGAGTGTCTTCAGACTCTGGTTGAGAGATTAAATGTTGAGAGTTTTCTGCCAATGTTTCTGGTTTGGATTGAACATAGTTCAAAAGGTCTTCAACGGTTTCAAAGTGTGGAGCATCACCAAAGGATTCCTTGATAACGGCTTTAGCTATAGCTTCATTTGGGTTCCATGGAGAGTGAGCGGCAGGTTTGTTCAAGTTACTACCTTCCGTTGTTTGTTCAGCGGCTTGTTCACTTGATGTCTTTGTAGGTTGGTCTTCAGCATTGTCAAGAGTCGCTTGATACCCTGGCTCAAGTGTAGTTGTAATGATGGAGTTTGCTAAGGCATAGGCCATGACACTGCTGATGGGGATAAGAGTGGCAACTAGTTGTTTCTTTGTGATACGCATTTCTGTTGTGGTTATTCTATGAGTTGATGTTTAGCTTCAAAATAAACTGATTGAGCTAAAGTGCAAAATCATAACTTGAAGGTGGCTGACTACTCCTTATATATGCATATACATCTTACTGAGAAGTATCCTTCTATTGATAGCCTGAGAGTATACTGTTGATACCTTGAGGTAAAAAACGTCTCAAAATGTTCTCAATATACCTTCAAGACATCGATTGAATAACATCTCACAACTACAATGGATCATCCAAATTCCACACCGAGCATGGCACCATCCACTCTCTGAAAGTTGGAACCCTTCCAAATCCATTAACTTGACATATTAAAACAAGTGTTGATGATGTCTACTTATATGTGTCTGTCCTCGCGCCACGTGCCAACAGCGCCGGGTGCACTTCTAAGCCACCACAGACCAGCAGCTCAGCGCCGCTTTGGGAAAGTAGAGACCCAAACTGGGCAGACGATGGAATACTGAGCCAGTGGAAAGTTCAAAGCACAGCGTGTAACAGTGGGAAGAGACGCGTACAGTGAGAGATCCAAAACACGTATTAAAATACCCAGAAACCACAGACAAAAGCTGGAAACCACAGCGCAATCCCCGTTCCAAGTCCGTCTTTGTTTCCCAAGTTTTAGACACCGAGTGCGTTGATATACATACAGTACAAAATTTATAACTGGAAAGCTGGAAAATAGAGAAAAAGAAGTACACGTAACTAGCTGGAAAGCTCATTATTTCACAGCACAGAGTCTCAAGGAGAACGACACACCGTGGGTACAGCCTATACAGAAAAGATGTTGAGCAGTGTCTCGAGCGTCATCAACGTGGCACTGAGGTACTTGCAACCTATAAGCCACGCATTGGGGAAGTTCCAATTCAACAAGAGATTCATCAACTTCAAGACCATCGCGGTGTCTTTGGTCATATTTGTGATAGTCTTCCAAACAGCATACACATACAATTCCAAGTTCTCCGAGGGGACAGATGCCCTGGTGGTACTGAAGAACTCAGCTTATGCTTCAACATATGACTCGTTGTTATCACATTATAATGCTAAACAGTTCAAGAGCTTTGATTTTGAGAAAAGATGCAATCTCTTTTTTGACGAACTGCATAGAAGAGACCCTTCATGGATACTGAACAATTTCAACACTGATGGGTACGATGACAATTTTATCGATTTCGCAGATTATTTGGCTGCAAAGAGGAAAGGTGAACCGGACAGATCCTTCAATGAAGAATACATAACGAAACTTGAAAAAGAGTTTAATGAGAGAGCTCTGTTTAGTCAAAAGGTTGATAATAGAATCGTTGATGCCATTGGTATAATGAGAGTGTTTGGTCATTGTTTCTTAGAAAGAGGTAATTCCCATGGCAAGAAGAAAACAGTCTCATCATTGTTGAAAAGTGGTAAAGGCAATAAGCATGCTCGTGGAGCTGAGGAAGCTGAAGCTGAGGTTGACAAAGAAGACTTCACGTCACATGAAAATATCCACGAGTTGTGTCATGACACTCAAGCTAGAATTTTCCCATGGTTAACAAACATTATGCCAATCTACAAGAGATGGAATGGTGAAATACAGCGTGGAGCTCCAGATTTGAGCTCCTCAGGAAAGAAAATACCTACAGTGGAAGAAAAACCCGCTGCCTCTTCTGGTGAAAAATTGCACAAGAGAGCTCATCAAAGCTGTTTCTTGAAAAACTGGAAAGATTCCATCAATGGACAAGGTATCGTCATCTCCGCTGGGAATGGACAAGTTGATGAATTGATGAGACTAGGTCTAATACTAAGAGCTCTGGATAACACATTACCTATCCAAGTCGTGCATAAGGGTGATTTATCCCTGGGGAACCAACGGAGATTAATCGAACAATTTAGAAGACCTATCAACTTGGAAAATATGCCACCTTCTTTTGATCATCTCTTGCCACACCAAGTGCCACATTTCCCTGCACAGGATCTATGGTTTGTCAATGTCCAAGAGTCTATTCATGAGGATTACAAACATTTTTTCCAAAAATATGCCAATAAGTTATTAGCATATTTCTTCAATTCATTTGAGGATATGATCTTGATAGATACAGATACTGTCCCGTTTGTTGATTTGAGATCGATCCTAACATTACCTGGGTTTGTGGAGAAAGGTGCCTTCTTCTTCCATGATCGTCAATTAAAGGGGTCCAACACTGAGAACCAAGTCAATTATTTTAAAAGATTGTTTCCTTCGAAATTGGATAACTATTTCTTTGATATTCCACAGGTGACAGATCATACTTTGAAAAATAGATTTATCGGTGGCCTGAGAAACCACTTCATGGAAAGTGGTGTTGTGGCTATAAAGAGAACTACACATTTCACAGGTATGCTCTCTGCTATCCAACTAAATTTCTGGTCAATAACGGCAAAGAAGATCCATGGTGATAAAGAACTATTTTGGTTAGGTCAATCCATTGCAGGAAATGAAAACTACGTGTTTAACCCATTGGGTGCCGCCGCTGTGGGCGAATTAACACCAGCTGATAACAAACAGTTCCCATCTTCGAAATCAAATGAAATTTGTGGGAATCATCCAGGTCATATTAACGGGTATGATAATCAAACTCTACTTTGGATCAACTCTGGGTTCACTTTTTGTAAAAACACCGGTGCAGCAGACCATGATCATGGCAAACCTTTATTCAGAAATTATGACAAGGAAACTCTAAGAGAGTATTATAAAGCTGTCACGAAGATCAGAGCAGGTATAGTACCGCCTCCTCAGGAAGTTGACGGGTCCAATGAAAATGGTGAACCGGCTAGAGGTTGGAGCGATGAACACAAGTATTGTTATAGTTATACATGGTGTGCCTATGAGTTTGTTGGTACCAATGAAGATGAGTCCCAGAGGGGGCTGCTGGTGAATTTCAAAGAGGAGCAGAATAAAGTATTTGATTTCTTTGGTGATATTTGGATGAAGGGGGTCAAAGAGTGAACAACATTGATTTATTTACCCACTAATCAAAAACAATAAATAGTTAATGCATAATATAGTATAGTACATTCTCATTGTTGAACCGAAATTTGTAGTGTTTCACGTTTTTTATAAATATATCACGATAGTAGATACACTTAGAGTCTAAAGCCCCAGATTTTCCGATGAAAAAGATAATCTCTAGTCCCCGAAAAAAAACCTGACACGGTATTGAAAAACAGAGAAGACAGGGTCCAACAGTTGAACAACTAAAGACTAGGGCTATAAAGACCAAAGGAAAAGCTGATACATTGGAAAACAATCAATTTAACTACTTTTGCTCGATTGATGTACAGCACTATTGCTTCCGAATGATTCTAAGACTGCTTAATCCTCGGTGCCGGACACCTTTAATAGCCATAATGATGGTACTGGCTCTGTTCAGCTTAATCAAGCTGAAAAACTCACAAAGGAGTGTCATAGCTTTTGATAACGCTAACCAAAGTATAGAGGATATTCTCGGTAGTATACAGTCCAATGATCATGCTCAAAATTGCAAATCCTTTTGGGACATTATGAAAACACTAAACATCAAAGATGATTATGATGATACACAATTCGATCCGGAAAACAAAGATACGAAATGGACACACCCGGCTCTTTTCAATAAGATCAGGAATACATTCATGCTAGTGCGAGACTATAATCATTGCTATTTGGATCGAGGCATCTCGGTTAAACTGCTGGAGAAACAATTATACCCATGGCTTACTTTCAAATCACCAGTTATTAATAATAAGAAGGGTGATAAACCCTTTATCAAAGATGGATTCACACTATCTGAATTCAAAGCAAAACTTAAGGGTAAAGGTGTAGTGCTGTCTGCCAAGGAATTACACTTGAAAGAGCTGTTGAGTTTGGTAGCGCTGTTCAGAGCATTAGGTACAACAATACCTTTACAAATCATTCATAGAGGAGATTTCTCCAGATTTGCACAGGAGAAGTTGCATCAATTGGCTGAGTATGAAATAACAGATGAGATTAAAGCCAAACTGAACTTGAATATGGATTCATCGTTCCCTTCGATGACCGTCACATTCATCGATGTTTCAAGATCCATTGCTCCAGAATTTGAAGAAAAGTTTTCGAGGTTTGTCAATAAGTTTCTTGCTTATCTTTTCAATACTTTTGAAGAAGCTATTTTGATTGATACGGATACTATCCCATTCTTGCCATTGCAAGACTTTTTCAATTTTGAAGAATATATACAGACAGGTGCTTTCTTCTTCAGAGATCGATCTTTAAACAATGGTCATAAGCATGAGGATACTCTTGAAACTTTTACACAGTTGTTCCCCACCCATATAGAAAGTCAGAAATTAGGCATCCCATTGAACACTGATTATACTTTAAAGAACCGTTTTTTCAAAGGGTTTACACATTTAATGGAAAGTGGAATGGTCATAGTGAATAGAAAGAAACACTTTACCAACCCATTCGTGGCTATCACCCTGGCTCTTTATCCAAACTTCTTTGGCCAAAGAGTCTGGGGAGATAAAGAACTTTACTGGTTAGCAATGACAATCTCGGGTGATGAACAGTATCGTTTTAATGAAAATGGTGCTGCCTCCATTGGTGAAATCTCGCCTAAGGAACGTTCACATTATCCTTTGCAATCAGATCACAAGGAGATTTGCTCAAACCATCCAGCCCATATTTATAAAGATGATCGTCTATTGTGGATGAACACAGGGTTCAAGTATTGTAAAAAGCTCATGCATATAGATGAAGATAATCCATTTTTCAAAGGCTTCACCATGGAAGAGATGCATAAGTACAACTCAGCCCCTTTGAAGATCAGGGCTGCAATAATTCCACCAGAGCCACCAACAATCGGATATGGTGTCATCACTCCTAATAATCCTAAACTTGGTTGGGAGATGAGACCGTACTGTGAAGCATACACAGTATGTGCCTACGATAAGAATGGACAAGATCTAGGGAAGGTCATTGAATTTGATGCTTCTCACACCGCATACTTCGACCAGCTAGGTCATGCTTGGTATAATGGGATGAACTTACTACGAGAATTGACCACAGGTGGCTCTAAGAACTGAAATATCATGTGTATTAAATTCAATGTGTATATATATTGTCTGTCATGGATAATCGTGTCAATAAGCTCTTAATATTTTTTTGGTCGGAACTCGCTTTCTTTTCTTTCAAAAACCGACCTGTTTTTTTTCAACGCCAATGAAAATCAATTCATAAAAGCATTGGAAGAGATAAGTAGAGTTGTACTGTACTTGAAGACCAGTCTATTCGAGAGGTCTCATTGATTTAGTGATGTTGAGAAACCAGGTGAAGAGACTCGTATCAGTCAGATACAACTCTAGCGAAGCTAAACCACAAGCCGTTGACATTGAAGCTTTGTTGAACAGAGTTCAAAGCTTGACACAAGGTCCTCTTGCCAATAAATCGAGAAGATCACCTTTCCAGAGATCATCATCACCAAGACAGATCAAGAATGAAAAATATGTGGCTAAGCAAAAGAATATATTGAAGGAGTTGACCACTGGTTCTTCAGAGTTGATCACTGGCTCTCCAGAGTTCTTCTTTGATGCCACCTCTGCTACTGGTCCTAGAAATATTGATACTCAACCAGTGAAAAAGGATGGTATATTCACATCCAACAGAGGTGATAGACCAGGGAGATTCAATAACAGGGGTGATAGATCAGAACAGTCTAACAGCAGAGGCCCAAGAACCTTTGGAGGAGATGGCGCCAGAAATGATAGATTCCAAAGATCTACAAGACAAGAAGGTGATTCAAATGGCCCAAGAAGTAGATTCTCATCAGGGAACCGAGACAGACCTTCAAATGGTCAAAGAAACGCAAGAGGTCCAAGAGGTCCAAGAGGTCCAGCTACCGGAAAGCCTAGAACAGGAGGTTTCAGACGTGTGGTTCCTGGATCTGTTGGTGTTGCTGCCCCTGAAGACCTTGTGAATAAGAATCTTGAACTTTTGGATAAGAAATACCATAGTGAGCCCCCAACTCCACAATCGTTGATACAGGACTCTCCATTATTAGCTGATGGTGTGCAATCAAGAGTCTTGAGAGCTATCCGTGCCGCTCACAATGATGCCAATGCTGACTTGAAAGCTGTTTTCAAAGGTGAATTACGTCAAGTTGACCTAGGCCCTCATTCCAAATTATTGAAATCTAACAACTTGAAATTCAATGCTGCCGTTGCTGCTCGTGCTCTGGATAAGAACCCAAGCATTGATTTCGCCACAAAAGTGAAGATCTTGGGTCCTTTAGTTGGTGCTGCCCCAATTAAGGAATTACCACTACCTTATAAAGAAATTGGGAATTGAACCTTAAGCGCTTTCTGTTTATTAGATAAATTTAACTTTCTGTACATAATGATCATGATATGATAAAAAGAACAAAGATAATGAAAAGAAAACGGAGACGTAGGAAAAGGGCTAATTTATGCCTTGGTTCCATATTTGTTGTTGTAGATCACACCTTCGATGAAATCAAGACGTATATCTTTGATTTGGTCATTATTACTCAAGTTCAAAAAGCTGTCCTCTAAAAATTCATAGTCCAGCCCAAGTCTTTCAACAACTTTTGATACTGATAGACGTTTGAAAGGTTTTATGTAGTGAATCATCGTTTGCAACTTGAAGATTTTCTCAATTTTTTTCAAATGTTCAATTAAAAACGCATCTTTCGATTCTAATTCGAATAGTGTATGCAATATGCTCATAAATTTGTCATGTTGCAATGTTTCAAAAGTCTTTGTCAAATTGATATAGCGTAGAATTTCCTCATTCTTCAAGAAAAACTTGGTCTCTTGACTTTCAAACTTATTGATCTCGTTATTACTCAATATCGAGGTAATCACCAAATATTTTAATATCAGCACTCTCTTGCCCTGGTTACCTATCTCGTCATAGTTCTTGAAACTTTCATAAAACTCGATGGAGGCCTGTTCGAAATTTTCCTCTCTCATGTACATTTTACCCCCACACTCCTTAATGATTGCATTGATCTTTGGATGTGGGATCGTGCTTTGAATCGAAAGTGTCTTTCTATAAAGCTCTTTCAGCTTTGCGTCATTATTCGTATCTGAACAGAGTTGGATTTCTATTGAGATAAGTTCAAGCAAATGAGAATTTCTAGTCATCTCTGACATATTGTCCAGCAATGTATACAAGTCTTTTAGCAATGACTGAGCATGATCATGTTCTTTCAGATCGATGAAGACATGAAGTTTCTTCAACTTGGCTTTGAGGTTCAATCTTTCGCTTCCATTGTAATTATCAATAAATGCATTGAGAAATTTCAACTGTGGTTCAGCAGGTAACCCAATATAGCTATCCAATATTCTGCTCAAACTGTCATCGACATAGCCCTTCTGCACTTTCTTTAGATCCAGTCTAAATATTTGGTCAAAATGCGAGATGAAGTTATCGTATCTTTCCAACTTGTACTCAATTTTGAGTAGTTGCTTTAACGCCTTGAATTGGTACTCTATCAAGTCCTCTGTTGACGATGAGCTATCTTTCAAGGCCACAATGGCACCATATATTTCGATTGCCTTTTCCGGGTCATCCTGTTTTATGCTCTTCGCGTTGTAGTAAAGACCCTCTGCTGAGTTGTCGTCGTTATCGTCATCGTCATCACCAATTGAACCAATATCATCTTCATTCATAACGTCGTCATCATCTTCAAATTCGAATTCGTAAGACTCGGCGTCTGACATCATGAAATCTTCTTCCTCGTCTGACATCTTGCAAGCTGTTTTCGTGATCAATTGAGCTTTGTGTTTCTGTTGTTTTAATTAAATTGATTATTGTCATTGTAAAGTCCAATATTATTCTTAAGCGTCTGACACTGCAAATCCGACGGGTCCCATACAAAATATTCCGGTTTGGCCCATGCCATACACTATCACGTGCCTTTACCTCGGAATTATAAAATTAGCCGCCAAAGGCCTGGAAGTTCCGATTTGTAATTAATTTGTTGATGGGGTCGAAAATCCATTAAATTGAATTCTTTTGACGCTGTGGAAACCAGGAACTACTAATCAAAAGCCCATAACTTGAATATGCTACGTGCGCTATCCTCAAGAGCTTTGAGCGCTGGGAAGAGATTCGGTATAAGCAGAACTTTGGCCACAGTTGCTTCACAATTACCAACTACACAGACTTCAACATTACCAAATGGGCTAACCGTTGCCTCTGAATACATTCCAAACTCCACAACCGCCACTGTGGGTATCTGGATCGATGCTGGTTCAAGGGCTGAAAACGCTAAGAATAACGGTACTGCTCATTTCTTGGAACATTTGGCATTCAAAGGTACCACAAACAGATCACAGTTAGCATTAGAGTTGGAGATTGAAGATCTAGGTGCTCATTTGAACGCTTATACATCAAGAGAAAACACAGTTTACTATGCTAAATCCACAGAGCAAGATATTCCAAAGGCCATAAATGTGCTATCGGATATCTTGACCAGATCCACTTTGGACCCAAAGGCTATTGAAAGAGAACGTGATGTTATAATAAGAGAATCCGAGGAAGTCGACAAGATGTACGATGAAGTTGTCTTTGACCATTTGCATGCCATTTGTTACAAGAACCAACCATTAGGTCGTACTATTCTTGGTCCACTAGAGAACATTAGAACTATCAAGAGAGACGATTTGAAAAACTATATTGAAAAAAACTATTCAGGTGATCGTATGGTCTTGGTTGGTGCTGGGTCTGTTGATCATGAACAACTAGTCAAACATGCACAAACTTATTTCAATCATTTGAAACCATCACCAAGCAAATTACCATTGGGCACCCCTCGTGGTGAATTGCCAGTCTTCCATGGTGATGAAATTAAAATTCAAGATGACTCAATCCCAACAACGCATCTTGCAATCGCAGTGGAAGGTGTCAGCTGGTCAGGTGCTGATTATTTCACCGCTTTAGTGACACAATCTATTGTGGGTAATTGGGACAGATCTCTCGGTACCGGTTCCAACTCTCCATCTCAACTAGCACTTAACGTGGCGAATGGTAACGAGGCTGGTCCATTAGCAAACTCATACATGTCCTTCTCTACAAGTTATTCAGATTCGGGTCTATGGGGTGTTTATTTGACCGCTGATAAGTCCACTGATTTGCGTAATGTCTTGATGGAAATCACTAAAGAATGGCAAAGACTGAAAAAAGGTGATATCACCGATGATGAAATAATGAGAGCAAAAGCTCAATTAAAAGCTTCTTTATTATTAAGTCTCGATGGTTCAACTGCTATAGCCGAAGATATTGGTAGACAAATTGTCACTACGGGGAAAAGATTAAGTCCTGAAGAAGTGTTTGAAAAAGTTGATGTGATTCAAAAGGAAGATGTCGTCAATTGGGCCAATTTCAGATTAAAGGATAAACCGGTTTCTATAGCCGCTGTGGGTAATGTTTCCAGTATCCCACCATTGGCAGAGATCACCAAGGCCTTGTCCTAAGAAAGAGGTTTCTATATTCCCAAACTCATATACTTGTACATAAGTTATTTTAATTCAATTTAAGCATTAACATATATATATACATGTAAATTGTATACACAGACACACTGATCTATTGTTCTTCTTGTTGTAACACTAAATCCTCCGCATCATCATAGTCCTCTTCGTCATCATCATCCATATCACCTTTGGTGAAAATACTCTCTTTAGGAATCCTCTTCATAGATTCACCATTTGGTTTTTCAAATAGCGGACCAATCTTATTGATCCATCTGATTCTCTTCTCCAATAGTGATTTGATCGCAGCATTAGCAGCTGCCTGATGTGCTTGTTGTGCTTGTAATTGGATTTGCACAGATGGTGGTACTGAACCATGAGATGTGTTTGAGGAAGTGGCCTTCTTTTTCTTATTCTTTGGAACACGGATTCTTTTCAAATAGGCGCTATCCACTTGTTTATCCAAGTCTTCCAAGATCGAGGAATACTCTTGCCATGCCAATTGATTTTCAATGATTGGTAATAATTCTTTCTTTCTCTTGTTATTACGCTTGACAACTTGTTTCAAGTCGTTTTGTAAGTATCTCAACTCTGCGGAAACTTCATCGTCCTGAGGGTTTAGCCAATCAGGTTCAATATCATCGGAATCATCATCTTTATTTGTTGATCCTCCATTATTACCATTTCGTCCATCAAGATTCATAAAGATACCAATGTATTTCAATTCTCTTTTCAGTCTATCCTCCAATGTACTATAATCAGCATTAACACTTGATACTCTCCACCCTTGTTGTTCCGGTAGGGCACTTGTGCTGCTGTTCTTTGTATCATTATTGTTGGTCATTGCATCATCTTCAGTTTTAACTTCAGTAGTATTGTCTTTCGATTCATCACCTTCTGCACCTGTTCCTGTAGTGCCTGTTTCCCCAGTTTTATCATCTTTCAGTATCGCAGATAATAATCTTGAGACCAGGGGACCACAAGAGACGGCCTCGGTCTCTAAAGCATCATCGTTTAAATCAGTAGAAGATTTCTTGGGCATTATGGCATCCTGAGTTAATCTAACTGGTGGTGGTGAATATGTTGATGTGTTCTCCTCTTCGTTCCAGACTGATGAGTATAATGGCCCCAGGTTAGGTATTAGATATGGAGTCAAGTTCGGATCATAATTTGGATCGTTAGTCATGGATTCATTAAGCAAGTATTTGTTTTTCAAAAATTTCAAATCGTCTTCAGTGAAGCTTCTATAGAAATTTTCGATAAATGTTTGAAACGTGGCGAATTGAACTTGATTCGAAGGCTTGTTTTTACTAAAATCGATATCGGGTATCGTACCTGGTAATAAATCTTTCAAATCATTTTGAGGGTATGACGAGACACCATATTTCTTCTTCAAGAACTCATCACCAGATTCTCCTAACCCACCGTCTTTCTCGTTAAACAATCCAAGCGCATGTGCAGCAGCTGGTAATGTTTGTGAAGTGACAAATTCTGATTTGGGGTTTTTAACATTTGGATCATTCTCAATCTGGGCTTGTGATTTCCTTCTTTTCGAAGGTGGTAGTATATCTTCCTCATCATCGTCTTCTTCTTTATCCCCAGCCTCTGCATCGCCCATCTTTACATCATCATCAGCATCTTTCTCGGTCTTGATGTTGCCATTTAGATTATTTTCAGCTATGTTTGCCGGTAGTGTCTCATCAGCATCAACTAGTGCCTCATCTTCCTCGGTCTTTGTCTTTGCTTTAGCCTCCTCTTCTATGTCTTGATCTTGTTTCGTATCCACTTTGGTCTCATCTGTCTTCGTCACTGCCTCACTGCCACTCTTACTCTTTGTATCCTTCTCTATCCCCACTTGTTCAGTCTCCTCCTCTTCCTCTTCTTCCTCCACCTCCTCTCCAGACTTGAGTCGTAATTGTCGCTTAACTTCCTCCAGATTCAGCTCATCATGATTCGAAACAATCTCCAATTGATCGTTCAATTTCACCAACGTTTTCCTCAAACTTTCCAGCACTGGTAATGTTGGAACAGACCTCGTTGAATCACCATTCAGTAGCCCAATATCACTATCGAATTGGATTCCTAGTATGGATAAGATCTCCTCTAGAGTTATCGATGGAGACGATGACTTGATGGATTTCTTGGCTGAGGCCTTGCCTGCAGTAGACGATTTCCCGATTTTCCTTCTTCCTTGACCTCTTGGTGGCATTTCCCAATCACAACACTGTCAGATTAGATGACTTTACTTGATGTTTCTCGTCGTTCTTATTGTTTTCTGCTTTTAGGTGCCTCGCTTTAATATTGTTATGACAATTCGTGTTTTCCGGTACGTCGCATGTGGTGTCCGGGTGTTCTTCAACTACACCATAAACGTAATATTTAAATTAATTGATTTTATATTATATACAAGTGGCTTTTAATTCCCATCTATTTATGCTCTTCGTAAGACTCCAATCTCTTCTGGTCCATGTATTCTCTGACATGGTCAAATAGTGTCTTTTCCACTTTTGGAGCGTCTTCAGGACGTGCCCATTCTTTTGGGAATTTAATAGTTTTTCTCATGGTCAAGATTCTGTTCTTTCTCTTTCTTTCCTTCGCATAAGTGTGACGTTTGTCTAATGGTATATCTTCAAAAGTCTCCTTGGACAAGTCTTTTGCCTCATTGATCAAGTTTTTCAAAGTATCCATCAAGTATCTGGTGTTTTGTAGAGGTTCTGGGAAGTTCAAACTTGCCATTTTCAATTCATCATTTCTGTAATCGTATCTAGTACCAGCTAACAATTTGAACTTATGTAGTTGTTTGTCATCAAGACCCAACTTAGAAACTTTAACAGTTAGGACGGCCTTCTTATTAATTGGTAATTCTTCTTCACCTAGCATGGTGATATATTTAATAGTGATTGGTTTATTATCATCTTTGACATATTCTTGACGATATTTAACCAAATGAGGCATTTCATAAGCGGCCACTCTGTTATATTTTCTTCTTTCTCTGTGCACTCTAACTCTGACTTGAGCCAACTCTGGATGTTCATCCAAAGTGATTGGTTTATTCAACATATCAGCATTCAAAGGTTCGTTGAAAATTTCCGCTTGAGCAGCATCGGAACCATAATAGATATTTTCCAATTGTTCAGCAGTAAGACCATATGTTGAGGAGTTTTGCTTCAAGTATTCCAATTCGTTTTCATCATATCTATAATTCAACCCCAGTGTGTACTTTCTCAACTTGTGCATCTCCAAAACTTCATCACCGCTCAAGTTCCCCCATTTAGAAGGAGTCAAGTGCATAGGTTTCTTTGGTTTCTTTGCAGCAGCAGCAGCAGCATCAACGGCTGTGTTTGCGAGTGCTCTTGTGGTGGAGAATGCTCTCACAGCACTCTTGTTCGCTATGTGACTGAACATCGTCCTTGTATCTGGTCTTGTAGGAGCTTTCTGTACTCACAAAGTATTTGATTTCGTTTTGATCTTGAACTTTCAGCGTTTTCGTTCGCTAGCTTTTTTGTCAAACCAAATTTTTCGATGTGCGTGTACCAAAAGTCTCTAGACTTTGTGGTCTGGGGACTGAATACGCCAGTCTAGGCTTCAGTATGTATGGGACTAGTCACTACCTGAACCTCTTGCAATTGTATAGATACAAAAGTCATTCAATTATACATATATAATACAAACTAATTTATTCTTACAGACACAAAACTGGGGGTATTACTGGAAACAAAAAGGATATGAAAACAAGGAAATTTCAGAGTAGAAGTGAAGTGTTATATCCTCAGGTCTAAGCTGATGATGGTAAGGCTAATTCATGACTAACAGCTGCATCATCTTTTCTCTTTTTATGTTTCTTCTTCTTATCTTTCTTGTCAGAGTGTTCACCGCTTCTCTTTTTGGATTTTTCTTTCAAGTAGGCTGGAATTGGCACTGGAGCTGGGTTTGGACCAGTGATGATTGGAGCTAGACCGTTTCTTTTAGCTTCGAGGTATTTTTCCTTGTTGACTTGGTATTGTTCCAATTCTTCATTGTAGGCTTCTTTCCATTTCTCTTTTTCCAATTCACTCATTTCGTTCCATTTCTTGGAGATCTCCTGGGTGACTTCGATGGAGGATAAAGCTGGTAAGCCTTGAGAAGCTCTTTCCTCTCTCAATGCGTTACGAACGTAGGCAGAATAGGCAAAGAACACGGTCAAAGGTTTCTTTGGAGCGTTTGGATCCTTTTCGACTTTCTTCTTTGGCTTAACCTCGGCAGCACCAGTGGCAGCAGCAACAGCTTGTTGTTGTTGCTGTTGTTGTTGTTGTTGTGTAGGAGAGGTCAAAGACAAAGTTGGGTCCAAGCCATTAGCCAAAAGAGAGCTGTGGATAACAGAAGGATCGATTTGGGCATTGGAAGCGATCAATCTAGCAGAGTCGTTGATGTTGCTGACAGAGGATGTCAACAACTTGAGGGAGTCGCCCAGCTGTCTGAATGCTTCCATAGGCTCATCGTCGCTGGTCAAGGACGCGTTGTAGAAATCGATAGTAGCACCGGCAGCTTCACTGGCAGCCTTGGAGAGTTCGTAGAGGGAGGACACGAGCTGTGGACTCTTGTTAGTACTAGTCCTAGATCAAATAGTCTCTCAATTGCGGTACTCACCGAGTCCTTTGCGGTCTTGAGTTGGGCAGACATCATCGTTGATTGTTGATTGTTGATTGTTTACTGTTCTGTTTTGTTGTTGTTGGAGGCCGGCACCAGCTGTTTTTTAAACTGGGAGGGATTTCTAAAGTGGTGAAAACTCTTCACGGGGTGGCCGGCCAGACGCGCTCTGAGGATCCGGTAGGGCCACAGGCAGGCACACTATAATTAATTTGTATATATATATATATTATTGTATTATTATATTATGCTAATGTTGCTAGTGGGTTGTATAGCTCTATGGTGTATCTCTTCTCTGTTGTCTTCTCTTGTAGTCCGTGTTCAGTGGTGGAAGTGGTGGCTTTCACAGCCTCTCGTAGGGGTCCTCTCTGTCTGGATACACAATGCCTATATCCATCTCCAGGATCGAGAGCTCGTCTTTGGCTCCCAGTCTCCACGGTGGTCTGAATGGCTTGTACGTGGTGCTCAGGTCCATGTACTTGTCGAAATACTGGTGCAGCTTCACCTGGATCTCGTCGCTGTTGATGTTCGAGTCCGTAGTCTTCAACAGCTTCAGCCAGATGCTGATAAGCTGTGTCTCAGCTTTACCTATCGAGGACTCCATCGCTGTCAAATCATTCTCAAATTTGATCCTGATGACAATCTGGTTCGACTCAACATTATCAATGAAGAATGTATGGTCTCTCTTGTCATTGAATCTCAAGATCTCAATGAAAAACTCTTCAATCTTGTACTTGGCCAACTTCTCTCTAGTGATCTCCACTTTAGGTTGGGCCTTGTCACTATAATCAATCGTCACCTCAGGGTCTTTCAATGCATACTTGGAAACAAACTCATCATTCACTTTGATCCTCCCTAAAAATTCAGTATTAGGCTTATATTCATGCATATAGTGGAAACTTGAATCCGGCTTATCCAAAATCTCTTTACATTTGGTCTTTGGATCAGCACCGTCTCTAGCCACTCTGCCTCTGGTGACAGTATGCTTGTAAGGTCTCTTGTACTGTTTTGGCTTTGGCTTGGTGATTTTGGCACTATTATTATTATTATTATTATTATTATTCTGGCCTAGGACACTTGCATTATTATTAGCCCTTCCTGGTCTAGCGACTATAGGTTCTCTAAACTCAAAGAGCCTACTGATTGGAGGTAATCTGATGCCACTGTGGTCTTCTGAAGATTGTCTTTGATGGTATGTGTACTTGTTGTCATTCATGAAATAGTGATCCAGTGGCACAGATGATTGAGTTTGAGCTTGAGCTTGAAATGCTGGGGTCTTGATTGCAACCGGTGAAGCCGATATGTTAATAGGCGACGACATTGGAGCAGAGATGCCCAATGGCTCCCTCATCATTGGTTTCTGGTTGTAGGTGAAGCCATTGTGGTCCATATAAAAGACCTGTGCACTGTATGGGAACATCTTCCACTGGCTTAATTATATCTGAACTCCTACGTTGAGATCATATGGATTTTTCAGCCATGGGCCCTAAGGCTTATATATCTAATCTGAGACAAGAACAAACAAGCAACAAGGAAAAAAATGATGAGCGCAAATCACAAACTTTTGCAGAGTGTATTAAAACAATGGGAATTCAGTTTTAAAATCTCAGGGGCAGACTCAGATACTGTACAGATTTAATATTTCATACTTATTCATGCAGTAGATCTTGGATCTGATCTGAGTTTTCTCCTAATCAAGGCACTAAATCTACAATTTAATTTAATATTTTATCTTGACTTTTTCAAAGCAAGCAATGCACTATCAATTAATTAGACTTCTCATACTCTTCATCCTCGTCAATTGTAGTAATAGGCGTCGACAAATTGATACGGCTAAAGATACTCGTTGATCCAGTACCAATACCATAACTACTACTACCACTCGTAACGGTCCCGCTATTACTACTCAATTGAGACTGAGAGCCCACTGTGGCCCTCGACTTTGAGTTCACCTCTTTTAAAGATTCCAGACTTCCGTAATTGGAAATATCGTCTTCGTCCTCGTCTTGATCAACAGCATCGGTATGTGTGGCCATCACATGCCCACTAGTCCTAACACCAACAATCGTGTCATCACTTGTGCTCCTCTCAATTCCAAGACCTTGGAATAGCTTATTGTTTTGTATAGCAGCCTCCATATCAAATGGAACCACGGTATGCTGTTGCTCTCTAGGTGTCAATTGGCTCCTTATTGATCCTGGAATTGGCATTGGCATTGGCGCTGTGGTTCTTCTTATCCGTTGAACTCTCTTCTTCTTCTTCTCCTTCTTTTGCTTCTCTAGTTTAGTAATCCAATAAATCATCCTTATCGTAGTATAATAAGTTGTGATCCCAAGTATTAACCCACAAATCATCATAACATTGAAGAACCTTATCCATTGAACAAAGATTTTAAATTGGATCCTCCCATACTCAACATTGAAAATCTTGCTCAATTGGGTATTGAACAACAGCTTCAACCAAAAATCAATGAATCCTGTAACGTTGTATTCAATGATTCGTATAAATAAGTTAAATGGTTCAAATATCACCATTAATGTGAACCGAAGGGCTTTGAAAACATTCCTCACAACGTCTCTTATCAAGAATAAAGTGGTCTTAGCCACCCAAACAGCAGCACCAATAGATATAAGCCCAATGAATTTAGTGACTGACGCCACATTCACAATGATATACCTCACGATATCAATCAACAAATGGCTCAATACTAACCCCCATCTCATCGATATATCCCTCGTTTCAATTATAACATCATTAACACTCATTATACCGCCAATTCTCCATCAAGCATCGGCAAAGCAACAATTTGACTTTTACCACAAAGAACTTCCAACAACTCAAAATTTCAATTCACAAAACAAGTTCAACACTTTTAGCATTAAAAAGCCTTTCAATTGTTCAAAGACCTAAGTGATCCATTGGTGTTGCGCTAAACGAGAAGCAAACAAGAGAACGCATTCGCGAAACGAAAAACTCCACCTTAAAAAAAAATTTCGATGGTCTTTTTCTTTCTCTCTTTTGCACTTTTTTGAGAACTATTAGAGAACTAGTTATCGATGTGAATCATGAATAAGGATATTTATATTCAACACGGTATAATGAAAGTTCCTTCTAAAAAAAAATTCAATCAGCACCTCCTATTTCTGCCCCATTTTCTTTTTTTCAACTATGGATCTATGGGTTCTACTTTTGGAGAAGATCAAGCCCAGTGATTTGGTTTAATCTTCCATATTTTATTTTGATACGATACTTATGGAGGTTTTATCGGTTGCTGGGATCGTGCTTATCGGGATACCACTAGGGAGCGTTCTAAATATTTACAACATTACGATCCTGTGGGTCTTGTAACCTACATTCATTCCTTCTTTTTTCAATTGAAGCATATACAGTGGTATATCTTTGAGTGAAATTAAGTGATTGAGTAACTGTCAGTACAGAACTTTGGATGGTGACTATAGAATGACCAGTCTCTGTTCTTCCAATGTGGATGTTGCTAGCTAACTTGTACAGCACTTGACAGTTCTCTACTGCTTTCAAGATCTACACGTATACGGCAATCTTCTTTTTGATTGGACTTTTATCTACAAATATGCACATATCATGCTGCAATTATGTACGTAGTCGTTGTGAAATGGTCAATTTGAGTAGTTTTGTATAGCCATGACAGTTTTGATTATACTTTACATATCATAGTAATATAGCGCTCTAGCATAATGTAGACTTTTACATGCTGAAATTGGTCCTTTCCGTATTCATATTATGATTTATATAGTACGTACGTGAACTTTAAACCCTGAAGATCTTAAATATATGTTAATGTAATTATATATATATAACCCCCGGAAGAGCCGGATGGGAGACAGGTATCGCTGCTGGTGCTGAAGTAAGAGATCATATAACTCTTCCGATTGATGACAATGATAAATAACTACTAGTAATATATAAACATTTTTTTTTTTTTTTATAGATATAATGTTTATTACTAGTAGTTATTTATCATTGTCATCAATCGGAAGAGTTATATGATCTCTTACTT
>JAJLXP010000142.1:0-28083 GCA_030674255.1 Hansenula queroliae | reverse complement strand
ATGTTTCTAGAATTAGGATTATGAGATGTATAAAAGGGGCTGAAGAGAAGGATTTACTCTTGATATATATGCTTTATATAGGGTGACTCCCAAAACCACCAGACTCGAGTGTACCCATATACTCTTATACATAAACGATCCATCAAATTATGAAGAAAATCCTTGCTAGTAAATATTACTAAAATTCTCAAATTCAACAGAATTTTCATCGATTTTTGTGAGAGAGCCCAGAAGTCAGCGCTTATCCATAGAGACATATGCTCTTAGCTATTTTAAAGTGATACCAAAACCATTAGAAATAGGCACCATTCTGCAGTCAAAATCGCCTGAATATTTCAGAATTTGCAACTTTATATACCAAAGGATATCCCGTTTTCAGAACTTCAAGTTAAGACTTCGTGGCCAAGTTGGTTAAGGCGTGCGACTGTTAATCGCAAGATCGTCAGTTCAATCCTGACCGAGGTCGTTTATTTTTTGAATTCCGGCCAAACCCAGCCGCGGCCCTTCGGATAGAGATATATAAGCCCCTAAAGACGCGTTAGATTGTATACTATCGCTTAAATACACACATTTGATTATTGATAAGCACCTAATGCATAGTAGGACTTATTTCCATTCATTTCTTCTAATATAATATAAAGGTTGGGCCATCCATATCGAAAGCTTAAAACTAGCGGTTTCATGCATATAGAAAAAGAATATTATATTGTCATTATTTGAACTATAAACAGAATCCAATCCACCTTGCGGAGGACTATATTCTAGCTTATATGTACATATAGCAATTCAATCAAGAGTAATCACAGGAGCAATTATAGACACCTTGTCAGAGACAAACTAATGTTCTAGTAATCTCAATGAGTTTAGGACGTTCTCATTGCTCAAATTAGGGAAACATTACAATCATTAGTGATAATCAAAAAGGGCTGCTGTGAGCCATCAATCTAGTTTTTGAAGATATGAATGATTTCAGGAAGAAATGAAGTATAATAAACGTTGCGATCCGAAAAGGTTTTTTTTTTCAAATAAATCGAGGGCTCCTCGGATTTGAAGTTTTTGGGATCGACATGCATACGTACAAGTCTGCACTTGATTGTTCTGCGGCTGTCATTCGCTATCTTGACTGCGGACTGACCGTACGAAACGAATCTTCAAGAGGTCTCATTACTTGAATCCTTTAGTATAATGTTATATGTGGCGACGAATCGATATATATAATTAGCTTTTCAATTTTCATGAAGCTTTAATTGCAAATATGATTATAGAATTCGACGTAGGACTACTCAAAACACTTGGGAATTCGTAATTTACATTTCGATAAGTAGTGAGCTACATAATTATATACTTAACTTTACGTTAATTTGTAATTGAAAAGGAAACTGTATATTTTGTATACGATTTTAGACCTCTCCAGCTTTTCACCCAAAAGGTTCACAATTGTAGAAGCCTCTGTCAATGAGCTTGGAAGAAGGAATTCTATAGTATGCGCGTGTGATATCGATGATGGATCATGTTACGTTGCCAAATCGTGATATTCTTCATTAAACTTCAACCACTAGTCCCAGTCACCAAGCTTCACGAAAAAGCTATGGATGTAAACAAAAGATAGCTGCTGTGCTGTGCCTCTGATTATCCCTGCAGATGATGATTCGACATGTAGGACAATATTGACCCTATCGATATATACGTGTCAAACAATAAGATGGCCAAAATGAGAATTGTAAACGAATGGATATTCCACATGGTTCATTGCAACTTTGTGCACTCATACTCCAGAATGAAATGTGTATGTCATGATGAACATTCCATAAATTATATTTTTGTCCAACATCCTGACACCATTCTGCAGAGCCTATCTGCCGCCTACTCAAACCTCACGATATTAACTTGAGCCTCCAAGAAGTAGGATCTATAGTGTACATAGTGCGTTGAACGTAGTCATTGGCAAACTTTATACCATGTTTTAGTAGCTATTTAATGATCCGACTACAGCTTGTATGAAGAAAAAAAAGAATCACATAGCACTGTCAATCAACTTACTATAAACAGGATCAAATTTACCAATTACCGGAAATGAATCCTAGATTATATGTACATCACAGTTCATACATCGGTAACCAATGTCATTTGTAGACGCTTTGATACTCAAGAGCCCAAATGTTAAAACGTACTCTGCATCACAATGAATAGAAGATGGATGTTTAGAACGAATGAGGCTCTTGTCTGTTTCAAATCGTAGACTGGAATTGGTTTGACAAAATTGGAATTGTAATACCACAAGGCCTGTTCAGAATCAAACGAGTGATTTTTGGGTTGCCAGCAGTCCAAGATTCATGAATATCGCCGTCCACTTAGGCGTATCCGGCATCACCAGCAGAGTAATGGAAAGACCGAACGGTTAAATCACCTACTGGAGACACATACTACGGTGGAAGTAGGTGTCCACTGAAATATTTGTCGACCAACTGAGAGATATCCGAGGATTCGAGTCCTCGGATATTATACGTACTTCTGGTATATATACGTTAAGCGGGAGATAATGTGTACGTATACCTACGAATTTAATTTTGCAATTGGATGCATTGTTTGGAGAAATTGAGTAGCGTGTATTGTCAGTGACGAATTATAATTGTAGGATCAGACTCCCCAAGCTTGGGAGGAATCTTTAATACCAAAATATATATCTCAGCTTGACACATTTCAGATATTGGCAAGTCATACTCTCAGAGCTGTTCGAATGAATCTTCATAACGAATAATCCAATATACTCGACGCTTCATGACTAGATTAACAACTTGACCAATGTTTACCAAAAAAAAATTTGTTGCATAAGATGTCTTTGTTGATATGTCCTTTTGTTACGCTGTAAAACCAAATTGAATTTAGCTGAATCACATGACAAGATATATAGAAACATCTCTATCTCATCATAAACTTATCCTTGTACCATCTGTATGAATTGTGAGTAGTATACACTGCTCGTCTCAGTAAAGATATATACAAGTCGTACTAGTGTCGAGAAATCACTATATTGGAACTGCTTATTAACATTCCAATATGGACATCAACAACGTTTACCATACACTACTTACAACCACTTTAAAAAATGACATTAAATGTTAATTAAGAAACCAAAATGATAATACGTGTCTTTATTATAAACCCTCTCAGTGACGTGTTTGTGCTTTTTCTCACATAACAATACAACACGAGTTTGTCTTCTTAGCCTGTTTATAAAAAGTTTTGGAACTAGCACTTAGCGCTTCACTCTTATCAACCAAACTATCCAATTTCTCACCTCTTTCCAAAACGGATTCTATAGTCTTATGCAAGACAATCTTAGTTTCATCCAACTCTTGTTGCACTCTCATTATCGAATCCGCTTGTGAAGGATCCTGATATTTCTTAATATAGGTTTCCAATTCTGGGAATGCTAAATTGGCAGAAGTCTCAGTGACATTTTGCCATTGGATTGGAGGATGTGCCACGATGTATTCATCCAAGATTTTGTTTAATAAGGTGTATGCTGGTCTGACTGGGTATTCTTTATCAGTGATCAATACACCAGAGATCCCCTCGGATCTTGTGAATGTGTGACCGACGTATTTGTTCTCTTCGATACTTTGTCTCTTGCCAGCTTCTGTTCTCTTGGAGATGGTTGAACTGAAGAATGTCATGAATTGTGAGACCCCATTTCTCTCAAAGAAGCCAAAGTCTGATAGGTCCTTTGCGCATGCTAGTTCGACAGACTCACCGCCTGCGACTGTTTTCAAGACACCGATGTAGTAGATCTTCATGGTTTGGATTACGTTTGTTGATAATAATAATCTCTATGTAATTGTTTGTTTCATTGTTGCTGAAGCCTTTGAAATTGTCACATTCACAATCAGAAACATCAACAGAAAACACGTTCGCGAATTAAGAAGCTCAGAGGGTAATCGGTGGTAATAAGCAGTAATTTGGAGGTGAAAATTGGTGGTAAAGAGAGATTTAAATGGTGAATGAATGATAGAGACTTGATTTTATTATTATGATTATATTTATTAGTCCATTGTATACTCATATGGTGTATATTCGAGCTACAATACCCCAGTACAGCTCAATTCTCACCAGCAATTCCAATGATTTCCGGAGATTTCTATAGCAAAAAAAAAGCTAATCTCATCTCAAATTTGTCATCAATCAACAACTACTACTTCCACCACTACAATACAGACCCATTACCATGATGCACAGAAGTATACTACGTGCTGTCAGACCAGCCTTGAGAACATCCCTTGGAAGAAACTTATCCACTCGTGCCACTGCCAATGCTAGAACCACCAGTGCCAAATGGTTATTACCAACCTCGTTAGTGGCCATCGGATTGTCTTCATACTATTTAACCCAACCATTACACTTGGAATCCAAGACCGAGTCCAAGGCTGAAACCAAAGCTGAACCAACCAAGGAATCTGCTGAATCCTCTGATGAAGCTTCTGGCGAAGCTTCCGGTGAAGAGAAGCAACAAGCCGCTTATAATCCAGAAACCGGTGAGATCAATTGGGATTGTCCATGTTTGGGCGGTATGGCACATGGACCATGTGGTGAAGAGTTTAAAGAGGCGTTTAGTTGTTTTGTTTATTCTGAAGCGGATCCAAAGGGGTTTGATTGTATTGAAAAATTTCAGAATATGCAAAATTGTTTTAGAAAATATCCAGATGTTTATAGTGAGGAGATTAGGGATGAAGAGAACTCTCCAGTGAACACCAGCGAAACCAGCGAAGCTGGTGAAGCTAATACTACCACTGGTCCAACTGCTGACACCGACGATGACAAGGCCGCCAAAGTTGAAACTCAACCATCAGTTGAACCAAACTCCGCCAAACCTGCTAAAGAACAATTAGTCGAACCTAAAACCCCAGATACCGAAACCACAACGACTCCAGAATCCAAATAGAGATCCCATTAATCATCACTTGTACATAGAGCGCTTATACATACATGACTACACTGTTTAATCAATTTCGTAAAGTCGTCAATATTTAAATATATAATCTCATTTCATCCTCTTTAATAAGTTCCCCAATGACACCGGTTCAAATTTCCCATGTGGTTGTTTAATCCATAGGACGTCTTCCTCGATGTATGCGGTCAATCCATCTTTCCCCAAATTATCACCAACGATTTTGAATAATGGGTATCCTGTCGATAGGTCATTCTTGAGTGGTGTTATGAAGAGATTGTTCCCCGTGCAGTAGTGTTCGACCACGTCTTTGAATGTGACTTGGAGTTTCGAGGAGGGTATTCCCTGGATTGTTGTTGGATTATTAGTGGTGGTTGAGGTTAGGGATAGTGTCTTTTGGAGGATTGTAGGCACTGTCATGTTTTGGATATGGATTGGGTGGAGTTCACCAGTATCGACATACTTGTTAATCATCTCTAATGCACGATACACTTCGGTGATAATGACATGGCTTTGTTCCTGATGTTTCTTGAAGAATTCAACCCATTTTTCAAAACCAGTGGAGATAGTGTCAAAGTGGGAATCAGGAGATGAGAGTTCCAAGTATAAGGATTCTTCCCATGAGTTGAAAAAAGCTAGTTTTAACAAGCGTTGGAAAATCGGTGGTTGGATAAGGGATTCCCAGAGGAAAAAGGATTCAATGATGGATACATCTGGATGTTTGAACGATTTGGGGACTGACACAAGGTATTCTGTCAAATTTGGGATTAATTTCTGTATCAAGATATTATCAAACTCATCGTCTCCCACGATTTCCCTAAATGATTTTAATCCATCTATATGTCTTTCAGATTGTGACCAATTCTCCAGGACTGGTGTATATGTCGATAAGAACTCTTGTTTAATCTCATCCATTGCATGATCCAAGTATGGAATGTATTCAAAGATCCATACAAAGGGCGCATTATCCGATTGATGATGCGATGGGTCCCATTCCCTTATCGCTTTGATGATCTTGGGTTTGATTAAATGGTCCACTGTATAATCAATGATTGACTTGTCTAGCACTTCGTTCCAGTCCAATAGTAGAGTGATAGCGATGTTTGGTTGGTCGACTGACCAAGTTTCCAGTGCTTGTGAGATCTTGGGGTACCATAGGGAGTATAACAAACTTTGGAAATAGTCAAGTTCTTCTTCACCATCTGAACTTTGGATGTCCTCGGGCAAGACATGTTTCAACATGATTAGCTCTTCGAGGGCCACATCATTAGAGAAATCCAGAGGTTCCCACTCGTCAATGAGTTCAGTCACGATGGGTCTGATAGCAATGGTGATAGTCTTTTGTATATCTATAGCACACTCAGGATCCTTCTTCTGTAACTGTTCCAGTTTGGCAATTTCGTCACGTAGTTGCGATGACTTTGTAGAGATGTCCTGTCCCGAGTCTATAAACAGCTTGGCCAATCCATCAACAACATGGCTCACGTCGTCCACCGTCTCACACATGGCCTGTGTCATCTCCATTTCTTGCTTAACCTGCTGCTCTTCATGGTTCAAGAACTGGATCGTGGTGGAAATGGCACTGATACTTGAGTGCAATTCCCATAAAGAGCGAGACACAGCCAGATAAGTTCCATGAGATTCCACGCCCGCTAGGCTCGCAAACTCCAGCAGCGCAGGCGGGACGTCCACCCAGCTCTGCCTAGAGATCCCGCTGAGCATTTCAAACACAGGCGGACACTCCCGCCTAGACTCCAGTTCATCCTCACTACTATCAACATCAACATCAACATCAACACTAGTAGTATCCAGCTTCTCACCCAGCCCAACACCACGCGTCCTCAGCTCGTGCTGTATGGGTTCCACGATCCCCTGGCCATGTTTCCCCAGGCCCTGGCCCTCTTTGTAGCCCATCTTCGCAAGCATCTGAGCACCGATCCCATACTTGCTCTGGCTAATGCTCCTTGAGCTTCCATAGCGCTGTCCGGTGGTGTCATTGCTAAACATCAATTTGTTCCCTGGTGTTCCATCGCTGGAACTATTAGTGTAAACTTGCTGACTTTCTTTTGACTGTGATTGTAATGGTGATTGTGATTGTGGTTCACTGGCCCTGGTGAAGGCCATTGGTGTGCTCATATGGAGGTATCTACTCATGGTGTTGTTGTCCATGTCAACATCATCAGCACTCTCTTCGTCTGAGTACTTGGCTCCCAGAGTGCCATATGGTGTGTAGTCCACCCTGTCATCATCATCATCATTATCTTTATCAATAGTGCTCTTTATCTCTGGTTGTGTAATCTGTATGCTCTGTGTATTACTTGACACCTCATTAATGAAATCCAACAAGTTCAACTTCCTCTTCCTCGTGGGCACTTCTCCATCGCTCATTCCTAACAAAGCTTCTCTATAATCAACAAAGATCAATAGACTGAATCAAGTAACAATATGATCTTTATAAGCCTTCATCTTCAATTCTCACTGCAGAATTTTCTAAAGTATGTAAAGCTGATACCGTGTATCCTTAACCATCATCACCACAACATAAACCACCAAGAACAATATACACAATGGAATCCAAGGTGAAACTGTGGCTGCTGGACGCTACAAACATACTGAGAGAGGCCCAGTTGATTGGTGGTGATGCTAACAACAGACTAAACTCAACAAGACAGCTGATCAAGAAGAATAATGAACGGCTCACTAGAGCTAATTTCCTATTGGACTCCTCGACTCAACTATTACACTTGTTGAAAACCATCCATGATTCAATTCAATTGCGACTGATTGATAGAGAGCAGGAGATTGCAACTATAGAGACACATCTCCACTCAGCAATTGCCAAACTCAGATCAGAGTACAAAAATTTACAAAGTGTCGCTATAGATCCACAGCTATCTTCAGGAGATAAGACAACACTCTATGATTTCATATCAACTTCTGCAATGGATACACTGAATCAACAAGAAACTGAGATATACCATGCTAAACAGAGGTATATCACTCCTATTGCCACAATCCAATCAAGTCTCAAGTCCGCGGTAGATCAATTCAACGATGAATTCCATGACCTAGAGACCATGGTCAACAAGGTAAATGATGCTCATTGGTTAAACACATGTATCCAAGAGAACAACTCCTTGGAGCAAGAAATCGCATTATACTTGGAATCACTGACAACTCATTACGATCAATGCCAAAGAGGTGTTGACTTATTTCAAAATGAATCTGGTGATGATGAAGGTGAGAAACAGGAATTGTTCAGTGTGCTGGAAAATGATTCAATGGAGGTCCACGATGTCCTAAAAGACTTGCGAGATTCCTATGATGATATCCAACAACGCTGTACTCAGATTGAAACTTTCCTAAGTGGTAACCAAAATTACCACCCTCCAATACAACAATTCATAACCAAATTGACAAAATTTGGTGCAAGGGAACTCACCACTATAACATGCCAACTAGACACACATACAATGAACTTACAAAACCTTATCACATCCATAAACACAACATGCCAGGAGACCGAACTTCTCTGTACACACTACACCAAATTCCACAAGAGTTATGATGCACTCTTGGGTGAAATCCACAGAAGACGAGGTATCCAAACACGGATGAAACAAATTATAAAAGAGGCACAAACTAAAATAGGTGCATTACAAGCTGAGGATTGGCAATATAGGAAGTTGTTTATGAAAGAGCATGGTGGATCGTTGCCGATGGATTTATGGCCCAGTGTGAATGATTTGGAAGGGATGTTGGTGGAGTTGCACTACACTGCAACAGACTTGCCCAGTATCAGAAAGTAAAAACTATTTTCTATATATACATGACTATTTAAATAAACACTAACGCGGTTAATCTATTTATTTATACTGATTCTCCAACTGGATAAACATCGCTCTAACTTCTTCACCGGTCATCATCTCAATTTTCCTACTACTCGATGGCCTTATCGCCACTTTCCCCTGTTCCAATTCTTTCTCACCAATCATAATGATATACGAATACCCCTTCACCAACGCTTCTTTGATCCGGTTCCCCACTGTCTCATTCCTCGAATCAATATCAATGAAAAACTTATGATCCACCAGCTTATCCATACCCGTATCACCATAGTCTCCATTGATTAAAGCTAATTGCTGTTGGGCATATGCGACATGCGAAGAGTTTACAGGTATAATGATGGCTTGTCTTGGACTGAGCCAAAATGGCCAATGGCCTTGGAAATGATCAATCAAAATCGCTAGAAATCGTTCAAGAGAACCATAAACGGCTCGATGGATCATGATGGGTTGTAATTGTTCTCCCTTGTTGGCACTCTGGTATTTCAATTGGAAATTCGAAGGTAATTGGAAGTCTAATTGGATCGTGGCGGATTGATGCTCCTTACCCAATTGATCTTTTAGGATAATATCAATCTTGGGGCCATAAAAGGCACCATCCCCCTCGTTAATCTCCCATGGGTTTCCCCTGGATTCCAATACTTGTTTCAATTGATCTTCTGCATTATCCCATTCGTCCAATGAGCCCATATATTCATCAGGTCTCGTGGATAATAATAATTTATAATCCGGGATTTGGAAAATCTTGTAAACTTTATCAATTAGTTCCAAAGTAGATGTGATCTCTTGTCTAATTTGCTCTGCGGAACAGAAAATATGTCCATCATCCTGATGGAACCTTCTCACCCTGGTCAAACCTGATAATGAACCACTTGACTCGTTTCTGTGCAATGAACTGAAATCCGATAGTCTGATTGGTAATTCCTGATATGATCTTTCAAACCTATCAAAGATCAAACAATGCCCCGGACAATTCATAGGCTTGAGGCCATATTCTTCCTTAGCCAAATCATTACCCTCGACTCTAAACATATCATCTTTATAATTGGCCCAATGGCCCGATTTCTCCCATAACGTTTTCTTATAAATCAATGGTGTAATGACCTCTTCAAACCCATGTTTCCTCTGTTGCAACTTCATGAATTGGATCAACTTGTTGAAAATACGTGTACCGTGTGGTAAGAAGAAGATGGACCCTGGGGTAAGTTCATCAATCATGTATAATTGTTGTCTTGTTGCAATGGATAAGTTTGTCACTGCGGTGGACTCTTTAGCGGGTTTGGTGGATAGGTGTCTCATGGATCGAGTGCATGTCTTGGTGACAAGGCGAGATACCCTCATACTGTAGTTTGGAGAGTCTTGGAATGAAGATTGGGATGTCTTTCAAGTGATTTTATAGTTAACTGATATTAGAGATCCCATACGTCAAATTTACATGGCCCTTTTGAAAATTAGGTCACGTGCTTTCCATGTGAATCTCACGTGATCTTATTTTTCCAGTTCCAATTCGCGATACTTTACAATGTGGTTTTAATCTTCAATCTTCATATGCTGAAAGATCAAAGTGAATCCACGACTCTGGATTCTGGAAACAAAGATTGTCAAAGACTATTCCACTATAAGATGTCCGACTCATTGACGCTGTTGAAGAAAGATATCTTGCGGAAGGGAACACCAGTTCTAGTCAAGGAAGCAGACGGGCAATTCACCAAGACCGAGGATATAACTGATGCTACCCATTTACAACTATCCAATAACGATACGAAATTAGACTTGAATCAGGAGACAACATTCGAGATCGATGGCAAACCTATCGTGCTTAGAGCAGCCGTGTACAGTTGGTTGAACCGTGAATTGTCAGCTGCCGATTTCCTAACGGACTCACAATCGAAAAACATTCAAACATTGACCTTTTTGCAAAGAACAGATTTGATTTCATGGTTGAAAGGTGATTCTGATGAATCAGAGTTCATTAAGACAAATAAGGACAAGGATAAGAATGGCGATGATGCTGGAACAAGCTCTACAACAACTAAATCAGAAACCCCTAAAATTGACGATCCATTATTAGCCACGGTGCTCTCTAATGAACGTCATTTGATAAATCATAACACTGCACTAAGAGGTAACAAATCCGTTAATTTCAGCGATGTTGGTAGAGAATGTGAAATTAGAATTGTGAAAGCTTTCAAGAAAAGAGGTGCTGAGGCCATTAGAGCCACCTCATCCAAGGCAAGCAGTGGTAAAGATGACCCAGCCAACAAGAAGCCACGCAGTGTGGCAAATCCAATCATCATCATATCACCAGCAGCTACTGCACTGTTATCAATCGGTAACATTAGAGAATTCTTGGTTGGTGGTAGATTTATTGATCCTGCCTCGAAGGATGCCAATGATCAAGACATCTTGGCTTATCAAGGGAACATGAGAGACATTACACACGAGTTCCCTAAATTAGGTCGCCAAACTTTTAAAGTTGTGAACAACACGGAAAGATTCACCAAAGCTGAGCATTGGGATCGTGTTGTTGCTGTTTTCACTACGGGTCAAACATGGCAATTCAAATCTTATAAATGGTCTGATCCACAACAATTGTTCCAAAATGTCAAAGGTTACTTCTTCCACTATAGTGGTGATGTGATACCGCAACAAGTGAAATCTTGGAATGTGGAAACCGTGGGCATTGAGAGACATAGAAGATTTAAAGATGTTCAAGTGTTGAACTCTTTCTGGGAGAGTTTGGAGAAGACGATGTTAGCTAAGGGTTGGACGCCATCCAAGAAATAAACCCTCCTTCCCACATCAATAACATGAATAAAAATTTGTATAATAGAAATTTGAATAGTAGAATTATATCAAAATTGTAGAGATTCCGTCGCTGTTTTATAGCCAATTTCTTCACCCGCAATCACTTGACAGATCCCTACTTTTTTTATTATTATACTAAACGAAAATGGCAGCTTTAGACAAGATCCAGAAGGACAATCATCAAGCCCAATTGAAACCAATTGCCATCCATATGTTCCTCACTAGAGGCATCTTCAGACAAGGGCTCACACTGCCCAAGCTCGTCCGACAGAATCTCAAGACAACTCATTGGAAACAAGCAGCATTATTAAGGACCGGGATTTACACGCATCATCAAGTACAATTGACCAGGACATCATCACAAAGATGGTATACAACAAGAGAACCTGCCAAAAGGGATAAGAACCACGATGAAGAACCTCATGAGTTACAAGTACGAGACACTAAGAATAGTGCATTAGTCCCGAAAACTCGTGAAGAGTTCCTATCAGCTGCTAATACATTCACACAACGTTTACGAATCCGATTGAAATGGCTATTAAAACGAAGCATGCGCCCATTTAACGTTGATGATTTCAGCGCTTTTTTCTCATGGCTCGTCGTTGGGAACGTTCTGCTTATTATCGTCGGTACCACAACGTTTGCCTCATTAATAATATATTTCATGAATACAGTGTTTGCACAAGAATTAGTTGCTAAATCACTGGGGAACTTCATAACGAAGAACACGGGGATGACTGTTAGTTTTGAGAGTGCTATTGTTCCTGGGTGGGGTGATGGGAAGATCTCGTTCAACAAGTGTTTTGTGTCAAGAAGACCCAAGAATAAGAATAAGAATAAGTTTGAGAAGGGGTCCCAGGCCGCTGCGGTGGCTCTTGCCGCTGCATTGAACAATCAGGAGGTAATCTTGCGGGATTCAAGTGATGAGGATTATGATGATGGGAATTATACACAGTTTGACTTGACCATTGACCAAGTGAACATCTCGCTATCATTCAGGAAATTCTTGAATGGACGTGGGATCTTGGACGAAGTGGAGATTAATGGTATGCGTGGTGTTGTGGATCGTACCCATGTTCATTGGGACCCAGATGACGATGCCACTAATTATAAAAACATTCATAAACCCGGTGATTTCGAAATTGATAATTTTAAGATGAATGATGTCCTTTTCACATTGGCACAACCGAATGGGTTCAGACCGTTCAATGTTAGTATTTATAACTGTGAGTTGCCCATCCTACGGAAGAATTGGCTTTTCTATGATTTCCTCAATGCTAAAAACATCTCTGGTTCGTATGATGATTCATTATTCACTATTCATAAACGTCAACGGGCAAATGATTTCGAAAATTCCCAAGAGGACCTTGGTTGGAAAAAAGTCACACGGTGTCGAGTGGACGCTTTGAAAGTTGATCATTTGAATGCAGGGCTCGAGGGACCATTCGGTTGGATCACAAGTGGTGATGTTGATATGATTGGTGATATTATGGTGCCCGAGGATGAACCTGTGAATGTTGCTGAGATCTTGCTGACCATTGGTGATTCATTAGCAAAAGAGGCTAGAAGAGCCAAGATCTTGAAACCGAAGCGTAAATCTGAAGACCAGGAGGAAGAGAGTGGTGAAAACAATGATGTTTCCAAGTTATTCATTATGGATTTCCAATTAAAACTTAACAACGTTAAAGCTGCAGTACCCATCTTTACTAATGATATTTCCTACGTGAACAATGCCCTTATAAGACCTATTGTCAGTTATATCAACTCGCGGAAAACGTATATCCCCATCAAGACGCGTATTGTGAAGAAACTTTCTGATTTCGATGGGAGTTGGACCGTTTATGATTCGTTATTGATGGACGATATGAGTATCGAAGTTTATGATGCGTTTGCCAATTATGTCGCGGATGAACAAGTGCGTTCGATACGGATGAAGCGTGTTGGGTTCTGGACGTTACAGGCGTTGATACAGGTGTTGTTGATGAGTTTGGGTGCCATTGCGTGAGTAGTGGGTTGTTGTTGGGATTTTTGTATATAGAAAAGAGCATAATTATGAATTTTATTTAATGAATTTGAGCTAACAGTACGTGAGTTTTTACAAAAGTTCTTCATATTAATGACATTATGGTATTACGATTTCTGTATACAGCAAATGGTTAGCTCTTTATGGAGTCGGTGACTGTTTAAACGACTTGTTTGAAAAAGAATCCGAATAAACTGTTTCCTGAGTTATATCACCAATGGAAATATCAGCAACTGATGCCTTTGACGAGTAACTCTCCGATAAGATAGAGATGGAACTCTTCTTGTTAAAGATCAATTTCTTAGAGGGTGAAGTGGAGATCGGTTCCGTTACACTGTGTGTTGATTTAGATGTTGGTGTCGATGTAGGGATTATTATTGGGGCTGTTTCCAATTTGGCCTCTAGTATGTCACTACTTTCCTGCTGGGATGGTTCTTCCTCTTTCTTTTCAACAACTTCAACATCCACAGTAATTGGTTCCTGTTGCTGCTCTTCCTTTGTAATGACTTGCTCCTTTTCATTTTCATCATTGGTGACAACAATTGATGTATTGATTGTATCAACCACTGAATCATCAATACCACTTATGCTCAATGGCTTTGGAGTCCCATTTTGAGACTTGAAAATATCACTAATATCAGCCGCCGTGAAATCCCTTGGAGAATTTGCATATTTCGAAGGTGAAAACTCATCATTCAGCACACTCAAATCACTTGTCGAGACATCGTTTATTCCAAAATGCCTAAGTATTTCATTATCATTTGATTTTTGCAGGATTTGCGAATAGCTTTCGAATAACTGTTGTTCTTCCAAGTCACCTTTCCCCACGCATAATGGGATAGTTTCGAAATCTGTCTTGTCCACGATAAAAGTGGTTGGTGGTAATAGTGCTTCTGGAGGGATTGTAGATTGTCTTGAAGATGCTCTGCGAGCAATGTATTTGATAATTCTTAGCGCTATGATTAACCCAAGGCCAATGATCAAGTTATGGATTGGTTTCTCATACTTATTGTAGAACTCAGTGACTTCTGGAGATTGCAAATAGTCCTGAGCTTTTGCCACGTATAGCTTAACACCTTCTGGAGCGAGTTCTTCATAAAATTGCACAACATGGTGTTTCCCCTGTGCCAACGTCTCATCAACAAGGGCATAAAAGTCGGCGCCTAACGTATGAGGAACGTTCTTGTTCAACAATTGGAATGGCAAAGGCGAGTAAAATGTCTTGTTCTCAGCAAGGATCAGTTCTTGCTCTTTCAACAGGTCATCAGCAACGGTTTCCACATCAGCAGGTGAAAGCAACTTGTCTTTTGATATAGTCTTGTGTTAGTCTCAAGTTTTCCTTTATTGCCAGAGGGTCTCTCCAAAGATACATACTAAACTGGTAGCTCAATTGGGGGAAGTGCTCGTTCACCAGCACAGAAATGTACGGGAACAGCAGCGAGATGGCGATCAAGGCCAGCACTGGGAAGATGAGCATTGTGGTGGTGGTCTCTGGTTTTTGTAGTGGTGGAAACTTGAAAGTGCTTTAAAGCAATGCTTTTTGACCTTGAGATCAGCTCTTTTTTCGAGTGACAGAATAATGGCTTTTGGTTGGTGCACACAATGGAGCATAATGGGAACACGAGTATTGGTTGTTTATCAGGTCATTTGAGCATGAATGTGATAGTGAAAGTACTCTATCTCTGCTTATCATATTGATAATCCCCATTATGCCTTTTTCCTGAGAAGTTTGGACACTTTTAGAGCCATTTTGAGTCTTTCCGAATCAATGGAACCTTTACTATCACCAGATCCACATAAATCTCGTAGCTCGTCTTTGTTTCTCTCCATAAGACTGCCGAGATGAGACTTGATAATATCGATAAGCTCATTGTGAGCTTCCTCTGACTCGTCAGACACACAGTTCTTGATTCTTTCATACAGATCATCAATCTCAAGGTCAAAATCACCAGTTGGAGGGCTAGAAACACGCTTTTTGCACCAAAAGAAAGCCACAATACCAACAAGAACAGTAACAATTAGCTCCACAATCATTAAGGTACCATTTCATCACTAAAACACCAGTGTTTCAACAGCCATGTACCGCAAAACTGAAATTCCCAGTTGCAATGTTTTGATGATCAGCTGCGATTTAAAAAAAAAAAATAAAAAAATTCCATAGAAAAAATGTTTACATCAAAAATTCTGAGCGTTCTATTGAAATCAAATTTATATCAACAATCAACCAACAACAGCCCTAAGAATTTAGCCAGTCATGGACGTCCACGCGCTGTACCAAACGTTCTCGGAGTCGTTGTCACCAAACCAAACCGTCAGACAACAGGCCGAACAGACCTTGCGCAATGCCCAAAAGGCCATCGGCTTCCTAGGTGCTTGTCTTGACATCTTGGGCACTAATGAAGTTGATCTCGCCGTTAAAAAGGCCGCTGCTGTGTTCTTCAAGAACAGAATCACTCGTCATTGGAACCCTTCTTCCGAGGATGCTGAAAAAGTGGATAACGATGAGAAACCAATCATTAGAGACCGTTTATTACCAACATTGGTCAATGTTAACCATCAACTAAGAAATCAATTAGTCCCTGTTTTGAACACCATCATTGTTGCAGACTACCCAAAGCAATGGTCCAACTTGGCGGAACAGGCTAGTCAACTCCTCTATGCTGGTGATTTAGACTCTGCGTTCACTGGGTTACTATGTTTTGCCGAGATTATTCGTACTTACAGATGGAGCACTAATGAAGAGAGATCCCAGCTGGATCAATTGATCAACACCCATTTCCCAGTGTTATTAAGTGTCGCTGATACCCTACTCAAGGAAGACTCCTCTGCTGCGGGTGAAATGACAAAATTGTTGCTCAAGGCCTACAAATTTGCAACTTATCATGACTTACCCTTGCCGCTGCAAACTCAAGAGAACATTAATAATTGGACTAGTTTCCATATTGCCGTGATCTCTAAACCATTGCCTGAATATGTTATGCAATTGGAAGAATCTGAAAGACAATTGGATCCATGGGTTAAATGTAAGAAATGGGCTTTTGCCAATCAATACCGTTTGTTCACCAGATATGGTTCCTATTCCCTTTCCAAGAAGTATTCCTACAACGAGTTCAACGAATACTACAATGTGCAATTTATTCCACAATTGTTACAATTGTTCCTCGGTCAAGTTGATCAATGGTGTAACAAGAAACTATGGATGGGTGATGAATCATTATACTACTTACTGAATTTCTTGGATAACGCCATTACTCAAAAGAGAACATGGCCATACATCAAACCACATTTCGAATTATTAGTCTCACATTTCGTTTTCCCAATCTTGTGTCCAAGTGATGATACCCTAGACAGATTTGAAAATGATCCATTGGAATACATCCATGCCAATTTGGATATCTATGATGAATACAACTCTCCTGACTTGGCCGCTATTGGTCTTTTGATCACATTGACCACTAAGAAGAAGAAGACCACTTTGGAACCTATCTTGAAATTTGCATTTGGATTATTAACAGAGTTGAAAACTCCTTCACAAACCGATTTGGAAAGTGCCAAAAAGTTAGAAGGTGCTCTTCGCCTGATTGGGTCCATCTCTGATAATTTCGTTAAACCAACTTCTCCATACTATCCACAAATGGAATCCTTCCTTAGTGAATTAGTCTTCCCACATTTCCAAAACCCATTTGACTTTTTAAAAGCAAGAACATGTGAAGTTGCATCTAAATTCGCTGAGATCCAATTCACCAATCCTGAAAACTTGGGCACACTGTTCCGTGGTGTTCTCTCATGTTTCGAAAACCAACACTTGCCAGTGCAATTAGAAGCCGCTTTAGCATTACAAAGTTTCATCACTGTCCCTGAATTCCAAGAAGCCCTGGGATCAGTGATCTTACCAACCATGCAAAAATTATTAGTCTTGTCAGACACATTGGATGGTGATGCCATCTCTGGTGTTATGCAAGAAATTGTCGAAGTGTTTAGTGAACAATTACAACCTTTCGGTGTGGAATTGATCCAGAATTTGGCTGACCAATTTTTGAGATTGGCTAAAGAGTTGAATGATGCGGCAAATGCAGATGTCGATGCTATTGATAGTGGGTATGATGATTTGACTGATAAGCAAATGGCCGCTCTAGGTTTGTTGAACACAATGATTACTGTTCTTTTGTCATTTGAAAGTTCTGTTGATGTTATCTATAAATTAGAAGAGACTTATGCCCCAGTTGTGGAATTTGTCTTGAGAAATAACATCGAAGATTTCTTCAAAGAAGTCAGTGAATTGATTGAAAACTCTACTTTCTTAGTTAGAACAGTTTCACCTGTTTGTTGGCAATTATTTGAAATCTTGATGCCATGTATCAAATCCGGTATTGCCATGTTATACTTGGAAGATTGGATGCCAACTATAAATAACTATTTGGTCTATGGTGCCGAAAAGATCAGAACCACTCCAGCTTATTCTCAAGCTATCTTTGAATTGTTCAAGATGATTATGACTAATGAAGATTCCTCTTTGGAAGATTATGCCATTGGTGCTGAAATTATCCAAAAATTGATTTTGGTTATGGAGCACTCTTCAGAGGCTTATTTGGAGGAAACATTGCAATTGACCGCTGACAACTTGATTAACGCTGAAGAGTTAACCAACTTGTATGCTATTAATGTTATTGATACTATTGTCAGTGCATTGACATATAAACCATTGGAAACTTTGAAATTGTTGGAGAGTAAAAACTTCACTATGGCTTTCTTCAAGCTATGGTTCCAATACATTCCAAAATTAACAAGAGTGTACGATTTGAAATTATCCACCATTGGGTTATTAAGTGTTGTCAACTTACCATCAAGTGATATTGCCCAGTTGAACTTGGGTCCATTAATCTCAGAAGCTGGGCTACAATTTTCGCTATTGATGGAGAAATTACCAACTTCCATCGCTAACTTGGAAAAACGTAGAAAAGATTATGATTCACCAATGGAAAGAGAAGGTGGTGCCACCTATGATTTTGGTGCTGAAGATGATGATGAATGGGAAAATGAAGACGTTGATGAAGTTGCCGATGCTGCAGCCCAGGATGATTACTTGGAATTCTTGAACCAAGAAGCCGAGAAATTGAAAAAATCAGGTTTTTATGACGAAGGTGAAGAGGACGTTGTCGAAGATCCATTGGCCAGCACAGTTTTGGATAACTTGAACATCTTTGCAACTTTCAAAGAAGGATTGGCAAGAATCCAACAAGAAGACGGCAACAAATACCAAGCATTGTTCCAAAACTTGAACAATGAGCAACTTGAGAGTATCAAGGATGTGCTTGAACTATGATATGTGTATAGATTAATTGTTAACTTGAAAAAATATTTATAGAGTGATTAACTGAATTTGTAAGTAGTTTATATCCTCTGCCATCATCGCACGGGTCGATTGCCAATTTTTCGCGAAAAAAAATAAAATTTTAACGTACTGAATTTTTTTACTACTAATGATTGAAGAGAAGCATCTCATCTAATAGACAAATACTGGAAGAGGACACCACAATAGTCAGAATGAGCTCTTTATCCGGGAAGTTCGACTCCACTGCATCATTCTATGCTCTTAAGACCTCGAAGCTAGGCAAAAATGAAATCCATATCTATCCATTACAACAAACCAAAACGACATTAAGCACATCAAACTCTTTAAGCTCATCGTTTGAAATTGATTCTGATAGTGATGTTGTGTCTTTCGACTGGATTCAACAAGTCGAAGCCACAAAGCAAAGAAGATCCAAGAGACGTCAATCACCAGCTACTTCCTCTGGTGATGAAGCTACAAACACAACTAGTTATTTGGCTGTCTCATTGAAATCAGGAAAGATCTTGATCTATTCACCATTCACAAAAGAGATCATCAATGAATTTGAGACGGATTTGGGAATCACCACATTGACATCATCTTCAAACAGTTTCTGGGTCGCCTCAGGTCTTGACGTTTTCGAATTTGCATTAAATGAATCCAAACCTAAGAATCATATCACTCTACCGAAATCAATAAGAGAAATCACAGCACTCAAGATTGTCGAGCTAAATGGTGAACAATTCTTGATTGCCGGTGGTAACAAAGTCATTGTTTTCAACATCTCCAAACTTGAAATACATAGAGAATTTTCAGCATCCAAGGGGAAGACCAATAGCATCGAATCAATTGCTGTCATCAACAGTAACATCATTGTCTCAAGAGGTTCGCCATCAAGTCTTGAGCTGTACTCATTGGAAAAGAAAACCAAGAGCAAGACTTCTGCATTGAACACATCTCAAAATATAATATCCTTAGCAAACATAACAGGATCAAGCATAGCTTCCATTGATGAAGAAGGTGTGATTGATATTTACAACGTTGACAAGGCCTCCATCACATCATCTTTCAAGATCTCAACAAATTATGCCAAAATTGGTCTATCAGCATTAGCATTGAAAAATGATGAACTATACGTATCTTGGTTTGACGTTGAACCAAAATTCGAAGCTATCAAATTGGACAGCAATGACAACCAAGACATTACAATTGACATCAAACACGTCGCCAAACCTGCTAAAGAAGAAAAGAAGGAAGAAGTGAAACAAACCATTGTCGAAGATGAACCATTACAAGAATTAGTTCCAAATCCAAAACTTGAACTACGAGCATTCCAATTAGTCAAAGCTATTGAAAAACATTTGAAAAATGGGACAAGTCCATTGGAATTATTAGTTTCCAATCCAGAACCTGAAAAGATCAAAATCGCCGCTTGTGAATTGGGCTACAAGTATGGTTCCGATTTGTTCAAAGTGTTAAAACCTCGTGTTGAATCAAACCCAGCTGAGTCTGCCGCATTGAACAATTGGATCAAATGGTTATTGTTACTACATGGTCATGCTTTGAAACAATACAATTTGAAACCAATGAGAAGTGCATTGAACAAGAACTTGAAGCAATTACCAGATTTGTTAAGTTTGCAAGGGAGATTAGAAATGTTACAATCTCAAATCAAGCTAAGATCTCAAATATCCAGTGGAGAAACCGCGGAAGCTAACAATGATAAGATCCTTATTGAAAAGGCTGAAGAGAGTATTGTATATGTTAATGGTGAAAACGATGAAGAGGAAGTTGATGATAACGAGTTAGTGCTCGATGCTAGTGATGATGAGAACTAATATCGTTTTCTACGGGTTCTTTGTATAGATTAGATCGAGAAAATATAGATTGTGAACGCATATTTATACAAAGTATCAGTGTAATGTTTGTAAAACTGAATATATGTAGTATATAGTGCTGCCAATTTCCGATCCATTAATGATCCTCTAGCCAATAGCCAATATAGCTGATTGAACTTCTTAGATTATTGAGAGACCCCTTAAAAAAGTTGTACACCATTATATAGTAGTCAAGCTTCTCAGTGGTGCACTTACTGCTGCAAAAGTTTACAAGAATCGTCGTGGAAAGAGTACGAGTGAGACTGAACGCTTACAAAGTTTCAAAGAATCCTATACAATCAAATGATGGATTCCCAATTGCTAATGGATTTAACACAATATTATTATAAGAGCTTGTCAATATTTACAATTTCCGAGGCCTCCAGTGCCCCGGATCTTACTGAAAAGAGGAAATGCCCAAATCGGGAAAGTCATCGTGTGGTTATGTCACTTTGACCAAAAGAAAAACAAAAAAAAAAATTATCAGATGAGATAGAAAAAAAATTGTCATGTAGTGAAACTTTTCACTTACATGCTATTTCAAAAGATTTGGTTACTCATTGTAAACCCTTAACGACAAAATGACCACTCCAGAAAAACTATACTTCTCCTACAACCACATCCACAAGCTTTGCAAAGCTACTGCTCAAAAGATCAAAGAGTTCAACCCAACTTTAGTCATCGCCATTGGTGGTGGTGGGTTATTCCCAGCTCGTATCTTGAGAACTTTCCTCAAAGAAAAAGGTCAAAAAAACATTCCTATCCAAGTCATTGGTCTAAGTCTTTATGAAAACTTGGGTCTAAACAGTGAAGATGATCAAATCGGTAAAGAAGTCGTCCGTACTCAATGGTTAGATTTTGGTGCCCTAGAGGAACATTTCGATTCATTGATTGGTAAGAACGTTTTAATCGTTGATGAAGTTGATGATACCAGAACCACATTACACTATGCCGTTAGTGAATTACAAAAAGATGTTGATGAAATTGCTGCCAAATTGGGGAGAACTGATGAAAAGACCAATTTCGGTATCTTTGTCTTGCATAATAAAGTTAAAGGTAAGAATGCCGATTTACCTGAAGATTTATTGAAAGAACGTTATTACGCCGGTTTGGATGTTACTGACCAATGGTTATGTTACCCATGGGATGCTGATGATATTGATGAACATACTGAAAAGGCTGTTGCTCAAGGTTACATTTAAACCTATCTCCTTTAAACCATTTTACGTCATCTGTGTATAGTATTTGTCTTATAGAGTGTTTTTTTTCATGATATTTTATCTACACTGGTAGTTTTTGATCAACTTCTTTTGTATAATCATGCTCTATCTGCCAATTGTTGAACCTGTTGACGACATAAATCTTTCCAATCTTGGATATCAGCTTTCAATTCCTCCACTTGTTCAGACTTCTCACCAAGAATCTCCAAGGCTTTTTCATAACGAGTAGTCAACGATTCGACTTTCTCTTCTAATGCACTGATCTGTTCTTTCAAATTCTGAACATTTTCATTATCCTTCATCAATCTAACAATCTCTTCATTAGCATCTTTCATATCGTTGTTCAATTTAGTTAATTCTTCATCCTTTGTGCTTGATTCGATCTCCAACCGACGGATTTGTCCACTCAGTTTACCCAAAAGCTGAGCAGATGACCCATTATTCAACGCGGAAGATGAATTTTGATCATATCTTGAACCATTATTATACGCGAGCACTGGTGAATTTATAGTTTCATTATCATACTCATGCTCCAATTCATGACTCTCGTCAAAAGATTCATTAGTTTGACTGTATGAAGGCATGAACATTGCACTAGATTTCCGGCTTTGCTTTGGCGTGGTGGAGGATTCACCAAATGCGATTTCCCAACTACTCCCTCTTTTGAAAGATGGTGCAGAGCTGATATGTGGGATTTGTGGACTGTTGAAATCTGTATTGGACATTGAATTGGATACGCTTAGTTGTTGAGGTTGGATGGTGTCTTTTAATTGTCTTTCCAAGTTTTGGATCTTGTACTCGAATGCCATCTTGTCCTTGTTTGCAGAAATTTCTTTAGTCTCCAGTGAATCATGTAATTCTTTGTTGGCCTTATCTAATGTATCTGCTTTAGTCTTCAATTTAGAGTGCTCTGATCTCAAAGTTTTCAACTCGGATTCTAGCTTAGAGACAGTCTCCACTTTGTCACTTAGATCCTTAGTCAACACGTCATTCTTTTGTTGATTCTTTGACACTGTTTCTTTCAGATGAGATATTTCATTTTGTAACGAGCTGATTTGACTCATTAATGAAGCTTCAATACTTTGCCAATTCTCCGTTGCAGAAGTGTATTGTTTCTGTAGAGTATCATGTTGTCTTACCAATTTCATGTAAGCTTCATCATCGTTACTCGAGGTGGCTTGCGCATTTTCATTCTGGAAACGTAATTGTTCAATTTTTCTCTCGAGTCTTGACACCTCGGCCAAATTGTCATCTTTTAATGATTGTAATTTCTGTTTCTCCTTCTCGAGTGATCTCTTCAAATCGTTGTTTTTGCTAGTTGCTTGATTCTTCTCCTGTATCAAGATTTGACTCAACTCCTCAATCTTGGATGATAGTTCTTTATTTCTGTCCATTTCCTCCTTGACGGTTTGTCTTTCATTATCCAGTTGTACTTCTAAAGATTTAATCTTATTGGTGGATTTCTTTTCAGACTCTTTCAATGTTTTCAATTCATCCTTCGCCGACTTAGCCTCTGTCTCCAAATCCTGGATTCTCCATTGTAACTTTTGAATCTCCTTCTCTTGTGCAGACTCCGAGGCTTTCAATTTCTTGATAGTATTATTATATTTCAACTCCTTCATAGACAAGTTTTCACCTTCTTTCAACAATTGAGCAATTTTCTCATCTTTATCCCTGATTAGTTGTGCCGATGCTGCAGAGGTTGTTGGTGCTGAAAGTGACAAGTTTTTAAGTTTTTCATTTAGGGATTGTTTCTCTATGTTCAATGTTTCATTCTTGGATTGTGCGCCAATAAACTTATTTTCAGCGTCCTCTATCAGTTTGTGTAGTTGTTCAATAGCCAAGTTTTTGAAATCTGTTGGGAACAATGAATCAATGACAGGTCTTTTTATGTCTAGTGAAGGTTCTCTCGTTGATGGTAAAGAGGTATCTTGCGAGGCTTCACCTAATTTAGGAGATGTGATCTCTACAGGTTCGGTACTCGTTTCTCTTGTTGCAGGTTCAGCTGAAGTGGCTTTTGATCTCTTCTCATCGTTTGCACCGGAAGAAGATCTCTTACCTTTACCTTTACTCTTAGCAGCCAGCGCCAAACGCTCTTGTAAAGTTAATCTCTTTTTCGGCACCTTCACTTCTACTGGTGGTTCAACTGGTGTTTCCACTTGCTGTTCAGCTGGAGTATCCTTTGCTGGCGCTTCACCAACAGATTCATTCTTCGTTTCAGTTTCTGTTGGCTCGGAAGAGATTTGTATAGGCTCAATTGTGACTTCCTTCTTGGTCTCTGTTGGAGTCACCTCTTCAGCGGCTGGTTCAACTATTGGTTCAACTCCATTAGTTAGATCATTAGTAGTGTTATTCTCAACAGTATCATTCTTCTCGGCTTCAACTTGGTCAACTATTATTTGAGGTGTTGAATCTATTTTTTGACCGTCTGTATTATTCTCCGCCTTGTCCATTATAGGATCGCTGTTGACCTGGTCACTATCAATAGCATCCTTTCCTTCGATGACATCTTCTTGACTTTCAGCGGCAGGTACTTCAAGAGTTTCTGGTTTTTCAGCAGCTTCAGTAACTTGTGTCTCTTCAACCGCTACGTCTGACGACTTTTCAACTTCTGGAGTCTCCATTGGGTTCTCTTCCTTGTCTGCTACCACCACATCTTCACTCTTCTGAGTCTCTGAAACGACACCATCTGTTGTACTAGCGCTCTGTTTAGCTTTAGCCGCCGCTTTCGCTTTGTTGTTTTTCTTTGACTTGGCCATTATGTATTAAGGAAATATCAAGATCTATGATGCTCAGCTATTCTCACGTGTCGTTGTTCTAGCAATTGATTAATGAGTTATCGGGTGGTTTATTATTCGTGATCTCCAAGCCAAAAGTCTCTTGTACTATATCTTTATATTCCCTTTCTCCTTAGCGCTGAGCGTTGATTTCTCTCCAGCGTATCTGAGCTTTTGGCCAACGCTCCATTATTATTTTAGCGGATTCACACTTTCTCGCACGGATGACTAAGCAGCATCAGAAGAACATCAACATCAAGACAACAATATGGTGAACTAAAGTATATAAATCCAATAAGCTAGAGTCATTCAGTCCAATATAGACATATTTGATCTTCATACCGACTGTTTAATGGACAATAACCACCATAATATAATCCGACCCATGGTCGACCTCACTGTGGCCCTACCGAATATAAAACCCGACTAGAGGCGAATTTTTGTCTATGTTTCTGGCGTCTCCTTTGTACATGACAACAAGTTATAAGGCATACACCTGCGCATCAACCACACACACAAATTAGCTGTTACTATGGACGTAATAACTACAAAGACCTTCCGTGAAGAGGCAGAGGATGAGCACGGCAAGAAGAGAAGGAAGAGAGTCTCGCTGACATGCACTTCTTGTAAACAGAGGAAAGTCAAATGTGACCAGGGTAGACCATGTTCCTCATGTGTCAAGAAACGTATCCCGGCTCACCTGTGCATCTACGAAGATTCACCATTCATCCCGAAGGCTTCTGAATCGAAAAACCAAGCAGAGACAATGATCCTGTTGAAAGAGGAGAATAAGCAACTCAAGGCTGAATTAGAAGAATTGCGGAAATGGAAAGAGATCGTATCAGGTGTACCAAGACCTAATTCACCGTTCCATCCTGTTAAACTACACCAAGGTGTCACTGTCAAGAGAAATAAGATCCTCTACTTGGGTCCAACACATTGGAAAACACTGTTGGATAGGGAAACCCCTTATTTGGATCTCGTTAAATCTGCAATGGGGTATATTTCTAAAGTTACCAAGGAATGGAAAACTGAGAATAAGATCAACTTGTTGAAAAATGATTATAGTGAATTCGACTATGATACCCCGGAGAAACTGCTCACCAGATTAGAAAACTATTTACCAACTTATGATGTCATTGAACAACATTTGAAAAATTACTTGGAGGGATATGGTAATTTCAAACTACCCATCGTGGATGCAGACATTTTACTCCATGATTTCCACAGACTATTTAAAAAAGACGGCTCAGCTTTCAAAATCAAGACACATAACAAAACTATTGATTTCGCTAAAGTCGCCCTTGTGGTCGTCATTATTAAATACGTCGTGACAAACATAAGTTCATATGACCGGACATACAACTATGATTCACAAGACCATCTGCTTCGCTATGCTGAGAAACTCCTAGAATTTTCGAAATACCTTTCCAAAAGCACAATGCCCGCATTGCAAACAATGATCCTCTTAAGAAATTTCCGGAAGATAAACCCAATTGACGGAGACGGTGGTGATTCAAGTGGTGGTGGACTATTGCACAGAACAGCTATAAATATGGCCATTCTAATGGGACTAAACAAGAACATTGATGTCCTATACTCGAAATCCTCGCTTTCCTCGAAAAGAATAATGAAAAACATTTGGTCTCATTTGTTTTTCCAAGATGCAATGCTTGCCTTCCATTTGGGTATCCCACTAGGTATAGATGAACAACATATTGACCCGTCCTTTTTGGAACAAGATTCATATATGGTTAAACTAGGTGGATTCTTGAGAAGAGCCGTGAACTTGGTCACAAGGTCAGATACGTGTGAACAACACGAGATCATGTCAATAATTGAGGATATGGAAAGTTTCAAAGATGGTTATTATGCACAATTATCCCAATTAGTGAGAAAGTTTAAAGATGAGGATTTCATACTGAAGGATTATGAAGCTATTGAAGAGATTGAGTTGGCGTTGTTTGGGGTGTATACACTACATGTCCTATATGATGTGCTATATCGTGGTGTGGAGAGGACTGATCCGCAGATGGATGTTTATTATAATGGGACTATGAAGTTTGGTTCACTGGTGGCGATCCATTTCATTGAGATCTTGTTGAGACTAAACAAGTTTTGCATTGAGAATAGATCACAGCAGGAAAGGTTATTTAAGATTGTCGAAGTTTGTCTCTCTGTGGTCGGGGCATCAAAGATTGTTTTCATTAAAGTGTTCAGTGCGATGTGTACTTTCGAGGTGACGAAACTGTTTGAAGATGATTTAACATTGACACAACCAAAGAAATTGGATTTTGATATGACTGTGAGAGATTTCGAAGCGTTGAACCCAAGAGATTCGAAACATTTCCTTAATGAGTCTTTCAAATCACCAGCCTTTTTGCATGGTTTGATGACATTATCATGTAAATACTTGATGAAGATGAAGAATGATTCATTTGAACGTGTTTTCAATTTGAATTTCTGTCTCGTGGTGGTGTTGGCATTGTTTAAATATTTTGAAAAATTCATTGAACAGAAATTGGCTAAAGAAAGAGCCAAGTCATCAATTGATAAGATTCAAACAAATGTTAATTATTACTGTTCTTCGAAACTTAAAAGTGAAACTAGTCAAGATATGGACTCAATCACAGCTCCAAACTTGTTGAATACAACAACACCAACCACAATACCTCAAAATTCTTCACCAACGGACTCATACTATAGTAACAATGCGGCTTCAACTCCAACCCAGAGCATGACACCAAACTCTGCAACAAACTTATCAGCACAACCATCCACAGGACCATCATACCTCGATACTTTGAACCCATCCACCAGTACACATCCTAATGGCTCTGATCCAATTGATGAATTGTTCAAGAACTTGTTCCCGGATGATAATCTTTTCAACACGCAGTGGACGGAGAGTTCATTGAATTTCAATATGAATAATTGGGATTTTAATAATTTTATGACGAATGGGACGGGGATCTTTTATGAGGATAGACCAACGTCGCATTCTCAACAACAACAGCAGCCGCAACAACAGGTTTATCCTACGGTTGGCAGATCGAATATGCCGAATGATATGAATAATAAGTTTCTATGATGTTTGAAGGGTTACAAGTTTTGTATATATAAGAATATATGATGGCATTTTATTCGTTATTTGAATGTAGTCTGTACGAACGTAAAGATCTTCGAGGGAAAGGGCATGATGATCTCAGATATACGGACTTTAAGGACGTGTTTATCTTGGAAAAAATTGTTAATG
>JAJLXP010000141.1:0-28889 GCA_030674255.1 Hansenula queroliae | reverse complement strand
TTGGAGGGACGCTTCTGTATCTCGATAGTTTTGAAAAGAATGTCTTTGTTAAGAGTATCTTTCATACCACTTTTCCTTTCAGAACCATCGTTTTCAGTGTCAATAAGAAGTAGGGCTGATATTTTTCTTAAATTTAAAAATTTGGAAGAGCAGCTATCAATTTTAGCTTGTAGTTCGCTATCTTCAGGATCACTGATTTAAGATGGTGTACCACTTCTTTGTGTGACTCTCTTGAAAAGTTCAATCTCTCTTTCTAACGTTTCCTCTTCAACCAATGTATAACTACTAGGACCAGCTTTATCACATCCTGAACTGCGTGTGTCACCTTTAGAGCAATAGAAGCCTTTGCGAGCCATGATAGTAGTACCTCGTTGCGCAGTGGTTTTCTTTGACGTTAAAAATTGAGCAAGAGTGAAGGTTGAAACAGCAGCATAATATATTTGTCATTCAACCTTCCAGGCCGCAAGAAAGACAACATCTGAAACGATCGACACCAGCGCCTTCTAAGCCTTCCTTATACTCACAACGCTCCTCAAACTGTATGAACGATCAAGAGAGAATAAATGGCCTCGGGTATAAGCGGGTGCACATACTTCAGGAACTATTCCCTATATTGTTTGGTCTAGATCAAACTACATACCTCTATACAATCGATATGTTTCATAGCATGTAGTATATTGTCTTTTACCTCTCACCGCTTTCTCTATGTAATGTGATAATGTGATCCTATAATATATAAGAACTTTAGGAATCTCCATCTCTATAATTGGACGTACTGTAGTCACAATATTGACAGCTGACTTGAACTGCCGCGACATATAGGCTGGCTGACAACTAGAAGCGCCAGGCCTCCATTACAAGTCGTTCTTCGCCTCAAATTCGAGTGGAAAGCTGAAAAATTCCAGGCGTATTCATGAGGTATTTAGTCATTACTATAGAACCGTCAACCGTTGACAGAGATTTTTCCATCACAAGCGTCATGAAGCTTCTTCACAAACAAATAATCATCACAGGGAGAGCTGGAATTCATATCGCATTGGCAATCTATAAAAGATGCTTCGTCGAACCCCAGTAGCCATGTTTCCTCCCCATTACAAAAACAATTGGACAATGACAGATTATTATGATGAATTCCAATTTCGTGCAAGGTTTTAATCTGTCTCTTTAAGCTGTCTATGGTGACTTTAGTTAACGGCTTATGTTTCAAAAGATCAATTTTGGGGAGCTCAAACACCATCAGCATCCCCTGCTCACCGAATGAATTAGACATCATGGCATCCCCTTTCCAAAGGAGTTTTGGTATGTTGATCCTTGACAAGTGGTCATCACACCTATCATTGAACATATTGATAGCTTCAATAACCTTTTCGTGGTGTATATACTGTTTCAATAACTGTGAAACCTCCGGCTCATGCCGAACTTGGGCCCATGACAATCTGTATGGATCTCTTCCATAAGTATACATGTCGTCAACACTTGTCATAGTACTTGACAAATTAACACATTGGTAGCCCAAGGCCACCATGGGGTCATATATTTTCAGCAGAACATTAGTATCATTGTTGTTTTCGATGACCTCGTCATAGTCGTCTGCAAATATCTCAACAGTTTTCAAAAGTATATCTTTGGTGATGGTATCTTTCATACCACTTTTCCTCACAACACGATCATCATGTAACTCTTCAAATACGACAGTTCCTGATAAATGATGGACATCCAAAAATTTGGATGAATACAAATTAATTTGAGATTGTAGCTCAGATAGGGTCTCACAGTTCCCTGTGGGCATATTGTTTCTTTGACTTATTCGCTCAAACAGTTCAATTTCTCTTCTTCTAGCCTCGGGATCAATCAAAGGATCATACTCAGGATCAGTGTCAAAGTTTGTGTCATCAGCTTCAGAAATAGAGCTAATAACTTCAGCTTTCGAGGCTCTAGCCTCGGCTTCATTGATATCAGCTTGAGATACCGAAATATCGGCCTCAACATCAATCGCATCAGTTTCGGAATCATTGATGTAAGCTTCAGAGTTAAAGGCATCATCTTCGGATTCAGAGGAGCCTGGTTCGAGTCCAAAGTCTTCAGACTCGTAGTCAGAGGCATCATCAGCTTCCGAATTCGTGCCTTCGGCTTCAGAGGTATATGTGTCAGCTTCAGAGTCAGAGATGTCGTCTTCACAACTCGAAACAGAATCGGCTTCGGAGTCAAAGCTATTCTCAGTACTATCTTGGTGTATCATGTTAGGTGTTAGCTTTATTGCAGATGATAGTGGAATATTACATAGTAAAGGGCTCAATAGTTACCTTTCCTCTATTTACATAGAGTTTCAGATGAGATGAACTATCCCAAAGGATCCGCACAGTCGATCCCTAAGCATCCTTTGAATGTGGTTACTTTAACTTGCGAAGTACTCAATGCCTTCAACCTTTCAGAAATAGTCTAGCAACCTAAGGAATTCGGGGCTTTTCATTGTGAGCCAAAGTGTGCTTCGCTTGGGCTCTCTTGGATTTAAGTGCGACCTCCAGAACTGATTATAGTGCATACTTTATACGAGAAACTCATGTTTCGAGCGTCGAAATGGACTGAGTATGTAAAGGCTTTGTGTAACAGTTATAGCTACCATGGCTGGAGTATAGCGGATAGTTAATAGAGTTCTCATCTTGAATTATACATCTTATTATTTGCTCACGTACAAGTATCATACAGCCGCTTCACAAACATGTAATCTTTACACGGTGAACTTGAATTGATATTACATTGACAATCCACAAATGACGCTTCATCAAGTCCCAATAACCAAGCCTCATTGTCGAGGCAGAAACAATTCGCCAATGTCAAGTTATTATGATGTAATCCACATTTGTGTAAGTTATCAACTTGTCTTTTTAGGCTATCAATGGCAGGTCCATGCAAGGGCTTATGACTTAGAAGATCCATTTTAGGAATCTCAAACACAAACAGTATTGTAAAGTAACCAATATCAAAGTTCGCTGCACCCTTGTTCCAAATGAGTTTTGGTATTCTGATCTTTGATGACGGGTCATCACACTGATTATTAAACAAATTGATGGTGTCAATGATCTTTTCATAGTGGAATAGCTGTTGGAACAAACTAAAAACTTCAGGTTCGTACTGAACCTGCTCCCAAAATAACTTGTATTCCCGTCTACCAAGATTCAACTCAAGCGGACAAGTAGCAACAGAGGCACCAGAGAATCTGAAACCGACACTATTGTAGCCCAAGGCTTTTACCGGACTGTAGAATTTCAGTAAGACATTGGTTCCAATCTCATTCCTAATGATCTCTCTATTTTTGCATTTTATCGTGACTGTTTCCAAAAGTACGTCCTTAACAATGGTTTCTTTCATACCACTATGCCTCACTGAACCTTCAGTGCGGCCAATCGTAGTTCTACCTGGCATTTTCCTCAAGTTTAAAAAGTAGGAAGAGTATTCATCATATTTCCCTTGAAATTCACTGTCTTCATTATAGATCCTGGGTGGTGGCTCACTACCTCTTTGTGTGACTTTTTCAAAAAGTATAGCATCTCTTCCTTTGACTTCGATATCATCATCAATGCCAGGTTCTGCGTCAGAGCCAACAGCTTCGGAATGTGAGGTATGAGCTTCTAAATCAGGTTTGTCATCGCTAACCAGGGTCCCATCTTGACGTATCATGGCTGTGATTGTACAGGCAGATATCTTATAGTGATTCTAGTGGTGCTAAGCTCAGCGAGTAAATATTGAAGGTACTTAATTAATCATTACTACCAATAGCCTGCTATAGTGAGACGTAGGGAATTGAGCAAGTGAAGATTGAGGTAGCCGCATTTTAAGCCATCCAACCATCCGATTCTGTAGACAAAGAACATGTGAAACGATCTGCACCAGCGCCTTCTCAACCCAATGCTCGTCAAACTTTATGAGCAGTCAAGAGAGATTATAGACCCTCGGGTATAATCGGGGAAAGACGTACACCCAGACATCACAAACTTGACACAATCCAGTAGTATCAGTTATAATAACCCAAGGATCTTTGAGATTTGAATTGTATTGGAGGATCGGATTCACAATGTGAGATTGATAGCTGAAAAGGAGTTTAAGCCTACACCATTGGCGGTTTTATGGAAGGAGATGTGCTGGTACTTCATGTGCGCTAGTGGGTATACAAAATTAGCGGTGATACTCAAAATTCATCTAAAGTCAACTTGGATGAGCTACAAGTTCTCAAACACACTTCTCTGGTGTATAAATAAGCGTCGTAAAATTGATCATAAGAGCCTGCCTAGCCTAGAGAATAGATATAGGAGATGTCTGGAGATCTTTCAAATCATTAATTAGCATGAATAACAACTGTTTGAAGGGGAGATTAACAATAGTGAAATGGGCCTCAGGTGACAACCTTCACTTCAACTAATTGGTTTCAGGCACAAGTTTACCAACAACCGGATACTTTTTTTGAAAGTGCTCTTCCCAACCATCTAGAGCTTCAATATCCTCTTTAGTCAAATCATCTAACGGATCTATTGGTTCGTGAAATTCTCTAATGTTATCTAGTATCCTAATGTTAGTCATCTAGTTCATTATCCAGTAAAATGCGTCTATGCGATGTTAATATACTCACCTAGTTCAAAAGAGTTCAATGCTAAACCTCTAGAGGCATCATGACCAGCAAAGTTCGAGTATGGCCCACTTGGACCGTAGAACGATCTACCAGCACTAACATCATAGACGATCCCCTTAACAGCAATGAATATCTTAGGGTCATCATGACCATTGAAGTTGGAAAGCGTTCTTGGAGTGAAGATACCCTCCACTATTGGATCTGCATTTGATGTGGAGGTTGAATCATCCGCTGTTGGGTCCTCGGTTTTGCTGGAGGAAAAGAAGTAGTTGTAGAGAAAGGACATTCTTTAGTGGTTCTTGATTGGAATATGAGCGTTTCCACTAATAATTCTGGGCCAATGGATCGATTGGAATTGCCAATTGCTTTATATTCAAATCGTTTAGTTTATTGTTGGTTTTTGTACGTGCCAACATACGATTTTCAAATTTCACGTGACGCGATTTTTTTTTGCGTATAAACTCATCTCAAAATCGTCTGATGAAAACTACGAAAAATCTTACTATTCATGACGTAAAAATGTATGTAAATTATTCATAAAGCATTGCATATTGATGGAGAATCACTGTAGGAAGAAGTTGGCACCATCTGAAAGAACTTTCCCAATACGATTAATCTCCTCTTGTGCAGCATTCCAATCATTGATGAACAATGCGTCTCGAACACCTGGGAATGTCCACCATTCATACTCTGCATCCTCAGGTTTCCATAGTTGTGGACCGAAAAGTAGATTCTTATACCATCTTCTATTTGGAATACCAGCATCACTGATAAACAATTTCTCAATCTGGTTTAATCTCGTGTTCCAGTTCCATCTATGAACAGATAGTAAAGAAGGCTCAATCCCGCGGTCTTGGTCAACAATACCTTGCCATGCCTTGACCCATAGCTCCAACTCCTTACCAACTCTTTTCATACGTAGCAGACCTTCCATTAATGGAGTAAAATTCACTTTATCACCAGCTCCAACTTTTTTAGAGTAATGCTGCAAGTCTCTAAAGTATTCGTTTAGTCCTTCAACGTATTCACCAACATTGAACGGGATCAAGGGGTCCTCCACTATATGTAGTGCGATTTTGGCAACGAGTTCCACTAATGTAGTATGCTTGGAGAAATCAGCATCTCCAGTTTGTTTGAAATTATCAAAAGTGTCTCCACATGTGTATTTGGGATACTTTGCACCCGTGTAACCCATATCAATCACTGGTACACCTTCAACCATGAATGGTACATAGTTCTTGTACTCTTTCAAAGAAGTGGCATTAAATTGGTACTCCTCTTCGTATTGTTTGATAAGACTGCTGAACAATGGATTAATGGCAACTTCTAAATCGTCACCTGCAACAGCGTCACTGAGATCAATATAAGCCGTGGTTTCCTTTCTAATCTCACGAGTCTTACCTTCAATCAATTCAGCAACACCAGCGAAATTGTACTCTGTTGCGTCAAATGAAATGAAATAGATAGATCTCAAGGGCACCCAATTGAATTTTCTTCTCAGCTTGTCAAAGATTTGCACTAATTCTAATAAGATTGTGGTACCGGTATTAGGATATATGGCTCCATTACATGGCGCATCTCTTTGAGCACCAATGATCAAAGCCTTATCAGATTGTTCCCTACCTTCGATCTTACCCAACACATTCCAAATAGCATGGTCTTGGTTATAAGTGACATGATTATCCAATGTGACTTCATAGGATTGACCATCACCACTGTGGAACCCATCTTCAAGCTCGATACCTTTATTGGCGATGGCGGAAAGCAAAGGTTTGACTTGATTTCTAGTCAGGACAGCACTTGGGATCTTGGCGATACTAGCATCTTTCATACTGATTCTATTTGGGATTTGACTTGAAGACCAGCCTGGAGTCAATGGATCACCTAGATAAAACTCGGAAATGGCGACACTTCTTCTTTCGTACAAGTCTGGATAGTCTTCATTTTCAGAGATGAACAAGACACCAGAACAACCAAATGTGTCAGCAATCAAGATCTGAGAACTTACTGGGATCTCACCATATTTGATTATCGCTATACTGTTTTTCAAGTTCACTTTCTCCTGCTCCAATCTTTCAAAATCCATTCTTCTACCATAATTAGCATAGATCAAATTACCCTTAGCCACTGCGTCTTGGGACAATGGATTGAATTGCTCAGTAATGTCCAATGTTGTACCCTCATAGCTCAAAGTAGTCTTATTAGGGAAGTTCAACAAGCATCTCATCTCCTCGAGATCAACTAGTTTCAGATTTTGTTGTCTGAAATATGAATCAACATATCTGGCTAATGATAAGTCACCCGAAGTACCGGCAAGATGTGGTACTGAAGACAAGTACTCCAAGTTTTCCTCCATAGATTTGGGACTTATAGACTCTTTAATAAACGTTGTAAGCAGAGATCTGTCACTAAACGATCCATATTGTCTGGATTCGTCACCTGGTAGTAGACCTGCTAACGTTATCCCATAGATTATTGCTGATATGAATATGACATATGCAAATCTTTTCAAAATCAATGGGTTGCCATACCTAGATATCTTAGCCTCTAGTAATGTAGTCAAAGTGTTATAGCCTTCCGCAATAGGATCCAGTATACGTTGCACTGGCGTCATAATTTTCGTGCTGAAATTGTGAGCAAACCTTTGTCCTGCAAATCTTGCTCTTGAAGAGAATGAGCTTGATGCAACAATAGGATCTTCTATTTCCATCTCTTCCATCTCGCTCGCGAGTGAATCTTGTGACGTTCTGAAACCACCCATTTGCTCAATATCATCATCTTCGGAATCCCTACCGTTACCAAAGCCGTTAGGCACATCCCCAAAGTCGTAGGCTGGTGGGTGTGAAGGGAGCTCTTCGTAGTTGTGTGGCATGTCTCCTGGTATAGCTGCTTGATCTGTCTAGCGAGGGTATAAAGGCTTCCAAACAGTAAGCAAATGGAAATCCACAGTTTTCGATGGTTATTTGGGCACTTTGTTTATCGTTCATTTCGTAATTTTAGAAAAAGGCGAAGGCGGTTGAGACCCGGGTCTGGTCCCAAAATTGGACTAGTCTACAATTTGAAAGACTAGACCTTGAGCCTAAAATTGAACAAGAAAAAATGACAGATTGTAAAACATTAACTACTGAAATCACTATTAAATCGTTGATCAACACTTGTGTTCCAGCTGTAAACAGACCAAAATGAAGCATAACATTGCGTGGGTACTCATTGGACTGCAAAAGTATCATGGGACTTACTAACATAGTGCTTTACAGCATGGTTTCAGACTTCTTCTACCCACAACCTGGTGGTGTAGAGTTTCACATCTATCATCTTGCTCAAGTATGTTTGATCGTCAAATCATGTTCTTGAATCGACACTGACATCAAAAATTCAACAGAAACTCATATCCCTTGGACACTCCGTCATTATAATAACCCATTCATATGGTAAGAGGAAAGGTATAAGGACATTGACGAACGGATTGAAAATTTACTACATACCATTCATAGTGTTCTATCGTCAAACGACTTTCCCCACTGTGTTTTCTGCATTCCCGATCCTTAGGAACATCTTCATCAGAGAATCAATTGATATTGTCCATGGCCATGCTTCAATGAGTAGTTTGGCGCATGAAGCCGTGTTTCACGGCTCGATAATGGGGTTGAAAACGGTTCTTACTGATCATTCATTATATGGGTTTGCCGATACAGGGAGTATCTTGGGTAATAAGACCTTGAAATTCACGCTGAACTGTACAGACAGAGTGATATGTGTGTCGAATACGTGTAAGGAGAATATCGTGTTGCGTGGTGCTATAGATCCTCTATTGGTCTCCGTGATACCCAATGCTGTTATTTCATCAGATTTCTTGCCAGATCCTAAGAAAATAAGGAAAGACGATGATAAGATTACCATAGTGGTTATTTCAAGACTTTTCCCCAACAAAGGTGCTGATTTATTGGCTGCTATGATACCCAAGATTTGTAAAGCCAGTGACAAAGTGAACTTCCTAGTTGCTGGTGATGGTCCAAAGTTTATCGATATCCAACAATCAATCGAAAAGCATAGATTACAAGACCGAGTTGAACTCATTGGTGGTGTTAAGCATGAGAAAGTCAGAGACGTGATGGTGAAGGGGGATATATACCTCCATCCTTCATTAACAGAGGCTTTCGGCACTGTACTAGTTGAAGCCGCTTCATGTGGATTATTGGTGGTGACAACAAGAGTAGGAGGTATCCCTGAGGTCCTACCAAATGATATGACGATCTTTGCTAACCCAGCCGTCGACTCCTTAGTGGAGAGCACGCTACGTGCTATTAAACTACTAGAGGACAAACAAGTTGATCCCTCCAAGTTTCATGATGAAGTGAAAAACATGTACGATTGGTCAGATGTGGCACGCAGAACTGAAAATGTCTATGATTCAATTGATGATGAGGAACAATTGACAACTTTGGAACAGTTGAGGAAGTACTACATATGTGGTGCATGGGCTGGGAAATTGTTTGTGCTTTGCTTCATTGTGGATATATTCCTTTATGCATTCCTTGAGTGGTATTATCCTCGTGATCAGATCGATATGGCTATTAAGTGGCCCAAGAGAGAACAAAAGGAGTCTGAACATGGCGTATCCAAGGATCTGAAGGTCATGAATTAGGTGGTACACCTCCTTGTGGGGTTACCAGTCATTGTTAGCGGCGAAGCTCTGTGTATCAATCCGTCTGAATATATACCTAAAAGCAGGCACCTATTTTCTACACTTGATTCAAGAGTTTGTTTTCCAGTAGACTTCTCATTAACCTTCCTCCCGATTGGGAAATCCCCCATACAAAGTTTGTCATACTAAAAAAGTGCGAAACCACGGACCATGGTGGGTACAAATCCATTGATAGCGACGTAGAAAGCTAAGCTACGAGAAGATATTTCCATTTAAATTCTGGATTGAGAGCGCAGCTGAATTATAATGCTATTAACTGGGTGATTTTTAATAGGGAGGAGACGTTCGGCCGTGCCGTGGTGCATGGTTGATATACCAAAACTCATTTGAAATGAGTTCACAATGATAGATGACCCTTATTTTGGTTTATATGGAATTTGTTTGGTATTTGAGATTCTCAATACGGACTTTTTGAGTTGTAAGCCACTCACCAAAGCGACTGCTGAAAGCTTGAAAAGGCAGGTTGATAGCTTACACAAGATATTGGAATGCATCATAACAACCTGTCACTGGAGACTATCGGTTTCTGAGAGGTCTTTACGATATGGTCGATGGTATGTAAGGTTTGAAGAATGTACAATTGATGGGCTAATATGATTTTCAAATCTGTACAAGTAGAGTGTATTGTCTACACTCCATTTGTTTTTTACGTATGTATACAAGTAAGCAACGTCAAGCATCACCATAGAGCGGAGTCAGTGAGATCGAGTCGCCAACATTCAATTGTACAGCATCTTCCACATGCTTACCCCGTTGAGTTAGCTTTGAAACACATACTATGGCTCTTAAAGACGGCAAATGTCATTTCTGATGCGTTCCGTTATCAACGTGAAATTTGACACATTTATCTATTTCATCCTCTTCGGAACTCCGCTCCACACATTTACAATTTACAACGGACAATACATAGTGACACAAGAATCCGAGAGACAAATAGGACCACCTTCAAGTAGCTGTGAACAGATAGAAATATACCAACTACGTGTCAGTTTAACCGAATGCCTGGAGCTGACGAGCTTTCATCCTACTTTTTATGTTGGAATTCCAGGATCGACTATACGTACGACTATGTAAATCCTGTTGCATGGGTAATTTCATACATAAACAACCCAACGAGCAATATATATGAAGGTAATATATTATGTGCTACTTTTGAGTCCTGAGTATAACCAACTCATGTCGTGATATTACGCAACTTAAACAGAATTATCTGGCATGTCTGATAAAGATATCGATTCCGACAGTTCTAGCTCCAGTAGCTCTGATTCTGAACTCCGCAAGCACGCACTCGATGACCTTGAGCAAGCAGATATTCACACGTTCAAGATACTTAGAGAAAGAATAAAAGCATACCCGCAGAACATCAACAGCATTCCTGCTGCACATGTTACCTACATTTCCAGATTAAACTTGGATAGCATGCATGATATGAGATTTGACCATAGGGACGGTTTCATTAGGAAAAGTGGTATGAGTGACACTATTAACGAGGATATCATCTTGAAAACTATTGAGATAGAGATACGTCCATCTCGTGAGATTGTTAGCCATAAAAAAGATGCCAATGTTCTTTTGAAGATTTATGACCCTGTACAAGCCTTGAAATTCAAGTGCTCTGGATTGGTAAAAAGACCGCAAGAAGGCTGGACGTTATTCATTGGTTTTGGTCCATGCAAATTAGCCTTTCAAGAAGTTAAAAATGAGCCTGAAGTAATCGAATTAGTTCAACAATATCAACATTATGAAAAGGTTATTGAGACTATCGGTCTGTTCAATGCTCAATGCGATGATAAGTTGGCAAGAATAAACACTCCTAAACTCATATGGAAAGGTGGTGCAATGACGAGGGATAGTTTTTTCGGTTGGTTTGGCCTCTGCTTTGTGTTTGAGATACCTAGTATGGATCTCTTGGGCCATAAGCCGTTAACAAAAGCCGCCATTGAAAGTTTGAAGAGGCAAGTTGATAGCTTACACCGGATTGGAATGCATCATAATAATCTGTCTCTTGCTAATTGTTTCTGTGTTGATAACGAGACATGGCTTTTGGGATTTGATGAAGCATCTTGGGTTGATTGTCAATGTAATTTCAATTCAGAGTCACCTTGCAATGATTATTCATTTGTGAGAAAGCTTTCTGACCGCTTTCTGGATATGTATGGTTAATGAAGCCAGTGAAGTTCTACGAGGCTCGATTCAAAAGCTGTCGCATTCGTATGTATAAAAAGGTTATACAGGACTCTTTGTGAGCCATACATGAAATGAAAACAATATCACATTCGAATTTTAAATGGGAATTCTAAACTTTATATCGTTTAATGTACCGCTATAACTGATGTTTTATAGCGGTGGGCTTGTAGTCACGACTCAAAAATAGGTGATGGGTCCCGTCGGCATACATGTTAAGCATTGGTGAGTTCACCTCTTATTCTATATTAATTAAGTTAAAATAGTATAACCAAAGGTATGTGGTAGACCATACAAATATACATACATACTACACCAGGCACCTACAGGTCGGAAGTAGTTATAGCCCGACCAACTGAGGAAGTACTACATGTGTGCAGAACAAAATGAGAAGCCAAAAAAATGATTTACGAAACAGGCGAGTATATCTTAGCATTAACCACAGCCTTCCGAATATCTCTACCAATAAGTCTCAACTCATCAGCATCGCTCTTTGCAAAAGGTTTCAATTTAGGTAGTTCCACTCTTAGCCAACTGTTATCCTTCGTTGATTTCTTTCTGTTGGTAAGTGTCTTGACAACATTTCTCAAGTTGTGCAACTCCGTTACTAGTTCTGCCCTTTCTGTATACTGTTTCTGTTTAAACAGGGATTCGAATTGAGTGTTGTATAATAGCGAGTTCGTTTGTGCCCTTTGAAGGTCAGTGGTAAGTTTATGATTGGAGTCTATTAAGTGGGAAACACGTTCATTCAACACTTCATTTTGTTCGCTTAAGGACTTGGCTTCAGATTTAAGTTTCATCAATTGAGCTTCACTTTCTTTACTCACCAAAAGTCTAGAGTTCAAAACTTCCACTTTCAACGATATTTCCTCTATTGTCCTATCTTTGTTCTGTAACTGTTCCTTGAGTATTGAAAGTTCTGCACCCATACCATCTGCTAACTTCGGATCCGTTATCCCATTGACATCAACGTGTTGATGCCACCATTCTTCCTCCTTGGTATTGAATTCCCAAGTGATATCCTGATCCTTTATATTTCCCACTCTTGTCAATAGTACATCAACTGCATTACCCACATCAAGGTCTTCCCCTGTGGCCAATGACTCAATCAGGCTGTTCAAGATCAAATCAACAGACTCTGAAATAGTGGGTACGCCCACCAAAGTAGATAAATCTGTTTGAAGCTCTTTGATGTTTGTGAGTTCCTCCAAGTAGTGGGCCAATCTTGTACGCATATCATTAGACATTTGGAACAGCGTGTCAAGTGTAGCTTTTGCAATCCCAAGTTCACTCAGGGCCTTTTCTGTAGCACAGTACCTTATCATACTATGGAGACAATCGATGGTGCAGATCTCCTGAGATAGATCGTTCACTAATTGGTAGTAATTCGGGAAGGAAAATCCAACATCGTCAAGCTGTGAAAACAAATGTGATACCAAGTCATCCAAATCAGGAACAGTTCTGAAATCTTCCTCTTTAACCACTTCAACTAAGTCTTTAGTGATAGACTCTAACTTATTGAGATCCAATCCCAAGTATGATTTGATATATGTGTACCTCTTCCTGAGTAACTTCAGCGAGTGCGAAAACCACATGAGCTTATATTGTAATTTACATCCCAGGAAGTTCACAAACAAGTCATCTCCGGAGGTGTTCACACTCTTTGCCAATATGGTGTATAACTCGCAATATTTCCCTAGCTGGATGATGTTCCTCTGGTGTTTGACCCATTCACTGGCATTCCCCTTTTGAAGACTTTCCAAGAAGGTGATGTACTGGTTCCCATACTCGATCTCAGCTTGTAATAGCTGTGTTTTAAGCTCTGATACTCTTCTTTGAGACCGAAGTGAAAACTCTGTGTATGGCGGTGTGGCCTTGGCTTGTTCCTTTTGTAAGGATCTATTCAGGAGGTCTAGCTCTTGAGCTTTCTTCTTGAGATTCTCATTCAGCAATTCAAGCTGTTTTACCTCCCCGACTTGGCCTTCGAATTTTTCTTTGTATGTTTCAATCTCTTTTTCAAGTTGGGCTGCGTTCTCCAAGTGGAAGGCTTCAAGCTCTTCACCTACCCTTTTTATGTCTTCAAGTTCACCCACAGTGGCTTTCAATTTTTGGTTTTCCTCTGTAAGGATATTGTTGTCATTTGTCAATGACTCGATGATATCTGTAGAATGGATTGAGCTTTCAATGTGTACCCTGAGTTCAACAATCAACCCTTCAGCATCTGTAAGCTTCCTTTTTGTATCTTCCAATTCTTGGTCGACGTCCAGTAGAGTGTTAAGATCATTCTCAAGAGTTTCCACTTTAGCTAAGAGCTCGACTTTCTCCTTTTGAGTATGTTGTCTTAGCTTCACCAATGTATCCTCAAGCAACTGATTTTTCTGGATCAATGATTCTTTGGACTCATTTAGTAGGCTTTTGTCCTTTATCGACAAATTACTGCTTAGCTCTTTATTCAACTCAGCTAATTGGTGTTTAATCTTCTCGTTTTGATCACTCAAAGACTCAATCTCTTGTTTCAATAACACATTTTGCTCCTCGAGCGTCTCCTTCTCTATGGTTATCATTTCAACATCTTCTTGGTTTTGGGCAACTATCTCCTCCAGTTCAGTGTTTCGAGCCTCAATAGACTGTATATGTGAGCTCAACTTTTCAGTATCCGATCTCATCGTTTGTAGCTTATCCTGCAACTTCTGTATGATGGTCCTTAGTCTCATTGTCTCTTGAGATTGTTCCTGGGAGGCGCTTGAGCCTGGAGCCGACGCAACTGGACTCATTGACCTTTGCTCTGACGGAGTACCAGCAATCTCCAGCAGATGCTCCTTGACAAAGATCCCATGGTGATCCTCGCACTGGAAATACACAACATCCTTAACAGAACCATTGTTCTTGCCATTAGGCTCATCAAGCTCCACACCGATCCATTCACCAGGCGCAAACTGAGTCTCACCAACAAACCGAACCGTACCGCCCTCACCCTTGAACTTCACCCGCTGACCAACACTAAGAGCACCCATTGCCACCAGATCTTTTTCCCTTTCAGCTTTCCACTTTTGATCCTTGAATAGTTTGCTTATAAAGCTGAGATCCTGTTGATGTTTACATCGTGGTCAGCGCACTACTTTCAAAACGCGTAATAAATTTATTCGATTTTGGTGATGGAAAGCCATTAAAATCACCAAAATACACTGTGAACAACCAGACGAACAACACGCTCTAGGACACAAAGAGGCTTGAAAGATGTCAATTCCAAGAAGAACAGCAAATCCACAGGGCGCAGCCTCGCTGCGTGCGCCATCGCAGCTGAAAAAGGAGCTGTTGGAGGAGCAAAAACAAGAGATCAGAGAGGCTTTCAACTTATTTGATATGAACAACGACGGGTACTTGGACTACCATGAGCTGAAGGTGAGTACGACTATCTTAAGGAGCTACCTGATACGTGTACTAACATTGTTTGCCAGGTCGCTATAAGAGCATTGGGGTTTGATTATAGTAAACAGGAAGTGTTGGACCTCATACATGAATTTGACAGAGATGACAGAAATCTCATGCATTACGAAGACTTCTTTGCTATAAGTGAGTATAAATTCATACTATTGAAGATGAATAAATCACTAACGATGTCTGATAGTGGGTGAAAAGGTGTTGAACAGAGATCCATTGGAGGAGATACGTCGTGCTTTCAGATTGTTTGACGACGACAACACGGGCAAAATTAGTCTTCGTAACCTACGGAGAGTAGCCAAGGAACTAGGCGAGAACTTGACTGATGAGGAGTTGAGAGCCATGATCGATGAGTTCGATCTAGATAACGATGGTGAAAGTAAGTTGCAAGTCCTCCATTTTACTGATATTTGACATTACTAACATCTTCCTTTCCCCTCAAAGTCAATGAAGAGGAATTCATCAGCATATGTACGGACAACTAAGAAGAATAACTTTCTATCTTTTGCAACTGCTTTTTCTTATATACTACTAATTCTAATTTGAACTGTTTTCTGGTAGTAGCTTTATCCTTCCCGCGGCACACCGGTATTGTTCCGCGGCTTACCCGGAATTGATCTTTTGTCCACTTTAATTTTTCTTCACTGAAAAATTGAAGCTTTGAAAGAGATCGGAAAACAGACGAAATCACACAGTGGAAAAGGTCGAAAGTAGGAACATTGATTGGAACCAGCCATACAAGATGTCTTTCCTTTCCAAAGTCGGTACAAGATTCAGATTCGACATCAAAAAAGTTGCCAAAGGTAAAGTCGGATACTATGAAAAACTACAGAATAAAAGTCAACCTCCATTCTTGAGACCTAGTTTCCCAATTGATCACCATGCAGACAACTCTATACCAACTGACTTTGAGAAGTTGAAATTCTTGATCGGTGATCGTGTCATGATCGTTTCCGGTGAGAAAAAGGGTAATATCTGTAAAGTGGCTCGTCATGTTGAAGGTGGAGGTGTTATATTGGATGGTAACGCACCAACAGATACAGTTGCCATTCCAAAAGAGTTTTGGCAAGAAAACCAACAATCACACGTCGTCACATACCCAAAGCCAATCCACCAGGATAGACTAAGATTAGTTGCCGAGATAGAGGATGATAAGACTGGGAAATTGAAAACTGTCGCCGTGGAAAAATTGACCTTCCAAGGTGAATATTATGACGAAGATTACAAGAAAGTGCTGAAATATAGATGTGTTTACGGTAGACCAGACTTGGTCATTCCATACCCAAGACCTGAACCTTTTAAAGATGGTCCATTAAGTACAGAAGTGGAAACCGTTAGAGAACGCACATATTTCGTGGAGTCCGCAGTGAGAAGCCCAATACCTGAAGACGCACTATTAACCATAAGAAACCCACACTCCAAGTACAGACGTGCCAAATTGACAGCATTGGATGTCAGAAAATTGACACCACCAACGATGCCATTATCCGAAACCAAATTAGCATACTTGGCTGAAAGAGAAAAATTGAAACAACTGCCAAAGGTCAACATCACTGAGGAGATGAAGGAATACTTGGGTGCTAAGATAAAAGAACACGAAAAGGTTAAGGCTGAACAATTGAAAGAGGTTGCCAAGTGGTGAAGTGCAAGCCTTTTTTGGAAAGAACCATATAATTAGGAAAATGCATTATCTGTAAATAGAGGTATATATACGACCAAACTGTTATCATACTTGGAGTATAATCGTAACTTTGTTATCCCTCTAGCTCTCAATCCAAATAGATTTTCAGACCAGAAGAGCTGTCTAAATATTGCCAATATTAATTAATCAAGATTCAATCCTCTTACTTATCCTCGGTCATAAGCGGACTTCATACAATTTGATTCGCGAGCACTTTAATAGGCAATAATGAAAATGAAAAGTCGTACTATTCAACAATGCAGTTCAATATTTACTTTGTGAAGCACAAAAACAAAGATGGACTTCAATCCAGACGACCTGCCCTATATCAATCCGATAGAAGAGAGACGAGTCGCGCTCGTGACAGGTGGGAACAGCGGTATCGGCTGGTTCACAGTGCTGCATTTATACCTACATGGTTATGTCGTGTACATTGGTGGTAGAAGTTTCACCAGAGTGAGCAAATGTATCAAAGAGATCGAGTTGGAGGCTAAGAGACGGAGAAGTGAAGTGATAGAAAGGGACTTGGAACAGCGGTTCTTGGGGGAGCTACGGTTTGTGGAGATGGACTTGCTTAGTCTTAAATCAGTGGAAGAGGCCACTATTGTGTTGAGGGCGACTGAGCCAAGGATTGACATATTCATATTGAACGCCGGTGTGATGGCGCTACCGTATGGTGTGACGAAGGATAATTTTGAGATCCAGTTCCAGACGAGTTATGTCTCGCATTTCCTGTTGACACAGAGATTATTACCATTGATCCAAGGCCGCATAGTATTTGTCTCGTCCATAGGACATCATTTCGAGTTTATCCCGTTTCAGAGAGATTGGACGTTTAATTATAAGCCAAATATCATATTCACGTGGTTTAGGTATGCTATGGCGAAGACCGCAGGGATCCAATACATGAAACTATTGGCGTTGAAATATCCTGAAATCCATTGTTACTCGGTACACCCGGGCTTTGTGATGAATACGAATCTGTTCAGTTATTGGACAAGACTACCGCTCATAGGGATTTTTTTCTGGTTCTTCTTTCAAATATTTGGGTATTTCTTTGGTTGTTCCAACGAGGAGGGGAGCTATGCCACGTTGAAATGTGCATTATCCACAGATACACTGTTAGAGGAGAATGGCAGCTATTTCACAATGGGAGGAGTATTGACTAAACCCAGCAGAGTAGCATCAGATATCAACAAGGCTGCTTCGAATTGGGTATGGACCGTGAAAGAGTTGCGCGAGCGTGGGTTTAATGACCTCAGCTGACCTTTTCTGGCCCCACGTCCCAAACTCACCTATGACAAGAGACACTATTTCACATTCGCTTAATCATTCTTTTTTTATGCTTCATTTCATCATTTCATACGAAAATTTCAGTCATGGTTAGTCATGGACTATATAGGGTCCGTTTAATTAATTTACAATGCATATCATATTCATTTATTTAACAACATCTAGCGTTTCTTTAGTATATATAAGTACAGCGTTCCTGAAGTGTATCGTGTTTCACTAATGATTCTTCCAAGTCCCTTTAAAGAAATGCTCCACATAGTTATTAGTCTCACCTGTCTTACCAACAAAATGGATTCTTGGTAAGATTAAAACATCTTCATCAAATAAGATAGGATACTTGATATTAGTAATGTTTTGCCACCCCATTGGTCTGGTAACTGGGTCGTAATCATTGGCCTTAGTATGATCATGTAATTTTTCATACTTGATCTGTTTGTCTAGTCTTAACTTTCTATTCCCATCGATGATTCTCTCATTCTTGAAATCCAAACGAGGATCTAACAACTCAGATGTCAAATAAGCATCATTCAAGTAGTCAAATAATGTGTCTGTAAACATTGCAGGACCTGTCCATTCCATCACACCGGGGAAATACGTTGCTGAGCCTTTGTTGAAATCGTACTCTTTCCCATTCTTAGTCATGATCTTAGTCTTTGGATCGAAATGGTTCAACGCTAAATCCACAATACGCGCAATCAACTCCCTGTAGAATGGATGACCTGCCTTGGATTGTAGTGTCCATTGACAAATCTGCATTCTACGTGGGATACCATTCTGCGTCCAGTCCTTTTGATCTCTATAGCTTTCAATCCCTACCACAAGCCCGACTTTGTTGTTACCTGGTTCAACCAAGGTATTGTTATATGATAACCAGTCTGTCAAGTTGACATTTATCTGGGTATCGATATCTGAGTAGACACCTCCAAAGGCGAATAATGTTAAATAACGAATTAAATCACTCTTTAGGATAATATGTGGCATTCTGCTGAACCCTTCAACGATATTTGGGATCGTATCACCATAAGTTTCATTGACAAAGTTGATAAAATTGGCATTTGGAATGATCTTGTGCGTAAAGTTTGGTTGTGTTGACCAACTTCTTATCAGCTTCTGTAAACCTTCATCAAGCGACTTGACATTATCAGTCTCCCACATTTGCCAAACGTTATGTGGAATAGGTTCATTGGATTTCCGGTATGGAACCACTGAGGCAAGATCTCTTCTTAAATCATCCTTGTATTGCGAAACACGGTACTCATCTGCTGTTTTGAACTTCGCTTTGGTCCATAACTGCTTGACGTGAGCACTCGTCTTGTGATGGAACTTGGAAACGAATATAGTGGTTATCAGCAAGGATAAGCATGCTATACCTAGGATGTTTTGTAGTCTCTTCGTGAGTATCATCTTCATTCTTGAATAGTTCAGAGCGTCACCACACAACTACACAAGAAGGGGCCTATGAAATTATCACCTTTTCAAATCTCAATAATATTTATCCCGATAAAGAATTATCTGCCAAAATTTCACGGGCTACAAATACAACCCTGCAACTTTTTTGTTCTTGAGAGACTTTTATTGGAATTTCTATGTAATTAGCAACGCTCTAGACGTGGTGGGAATGGTGGGAACGAGCTCTATTCAATGTTGTTCATCAGCAGACCTGGTTGGCCTGGAACAGCACTGTCGATGATCTTACCAGTGAGGACAATTGGAACTTCTTCACCAGTGAAAATATCCTTACCAACTTTAGCACCGTTCTTGAAAGCAATAACTTGGACTTGTTCGGTCTTGACCAGAGAGGCAGCACGTTTGATGTTGTCAAAGGCCTTCTTGATGGTGTCAACTTCGTTAAAGTTCAATTCTCTGTTGAAGACGACTTGTGGAGACTCCTTGGTCAAACGTTGCTTCAAGTTACTGATGAATGGCATAGCACGTTTCATATCTTTACCAACCTTTTCCTTGATAACGGTGTTATCGTTTAAAGATTGCTTTTCGAACAGTTCACGGACTAATTCGATATAGTTGTTTTGCCATTCTGGGAAGGATTCAGAGACAAAGATGGTCAATTTGACTGGTTTAGATGGATCAATTTCAGATGGTTTACCCTTCTTCTTCTTCAACAGCGCACCTTCAGTTTCACGAATGGAACGGTTCAAGTAACGAATGTATTCCAATGATTCACTGATGGACAAATCAACTGGCTTGTTGGCTCTTGGGAATTTGGCATCTTGAACAGTGGTCTTGTGACCTAAAACTTTACGGTAGATGTGTTCAGCGAAATGTGGGGCGATTGGAGTCAACAACAAGATTTGAGTTTCGATGTAACGTAAAACTAAATCACGGTGCATGACAACAGAACTTTCACGGTAGTAATCACGAGCAGTTTGGAAATCGAACAAACCGTATTTCAAAGCGGATTTGTAGTTGGTTTCCTCGTATTGCTTGTAAGTTTGTTCAATCAAATCGTTCATTTCATTTTCAAAAGCGATATCGAAGAAGTTGAATTCACCAGTTCTGAAAGAGTCCAAGTTCTTGATGGATTCTTCAGACCATTCTTTCAAAGTGGTCAATCTTAAAATGGCAGCATTGGCACTAGATTCTTCGAAATTGGCATCTTCCACGGTGTCACCAGCATCGGCTAGAGCGATACGGGAGGCATCAGCACCGAATTTTTCCACGATTTGTTCCAAAGTCATAAAGTTACCAGTGGACTTGGACATCTTGGCATTGTTCAACATCAAGTGACCATTGGCACGGATACCTTGTGGCCAGAATTGTTTTGGGAAAATGGCAGTGTGACAGTAGATGAAGAAAGTCAAATGGTTTGGAATCAAATCCTTACCGGAAATACTGACATCTAATGGGTAGAAGTATTCAAATTCTCTTCTTAAACGTTGCAAGTGAGCAATTGGAATTTCGGTCTTGATATCTTCCTTTCTTAAAAAGATGTAATCAAAGACATCACTGGTCATTTGTTCGGCCTTGATACCTAATTCACCAACTTCCTTACCGTAGAAATCCTTGTGTAACAAGTGACAAATGGTGTAGAAAGCTTGATAGATGGTAGAATCAGATAAGGATTCAACCAAGAATTTCTCATCCCATGGTAATCTGGTACCCAACCCATAAGAACGTGAAACGGCCCAGTTCTTCAACCAGTCTAAGACACCTTCAAAGGCATTTCTGGTTTCAGTGGTGAAAGTGTTCATACTTTGCAAGGCTTCAACGGCTTGAGCCTTCCATGATTCTTCACCATAGTCGACATACCATTGATCTTCTAAGGAGACAATACAACTATCACCGGAACGAGAGATAACTTGGTTTTCTGGCTCGTTGTAGACAAAAGCTTGACCAGCGGCAATCATTTCAGCTTTAACTTGAGCCTTGGCGATTTCAACCTTCTTACCCTTGTGTGGACCATAGATCAAAGTACCGTGGTAGTAATCCTCTTTGTAGGCCATTTCCTTAGCTTTAGCTAATTGGATAGAATCCTTTGGAGATTGGATCTTCAATTCGTTACAAATGAATTCAGCACACATGTCACCGTATTTTTCAGTGTGGATTAATGGAACTGGTTCTTGAACCCATTCAGCCTTGATACCATAGTATTCTGGCTTGTTCTTCAATTCCTTAGTAGTAATCCAATCATCTGGAGAACCGGATGGGACACAGGTAACAACACCGGTACCTTTGTTTGGCAGAACGGTTTCCATTGGTAAGACTCTTAATTCTTTGTAGTGAGACAATGGAGCGGAAATCTTGGAACCGATCAATTTGGAACCGTTAACAGTGGCCACAGCCTTGTAGTAACCACGTTTTGGAGTCAATTTTTGGTAACTCATGTTCTTGTAAGCACGTTCAGTGGTGATGTAGTAACAGTCACCATTGTCGAAAATACCATAGTCAATCTTTGGAGAAACAAAACAACAAGTTTGACCATACATGGTTTCTGGACGTAAAGTGGCGGCAACCAAGTAAACTGGTTTACCTTCTTCCAAGCCTGAGACAGCTGATGGATCAGCAAATTCGGTGATTTGGATCTTGATGTTGGTGTATTCTTGTGGAGTAACACCTTCCCCAGATTGTCTATCATGATCCATACAAGCTTGACCATCCTTTTCAGAGTAGATGGTGTATCTTTCACCAAACTTGATTCTACCGATATCTTTTAATCTGCTAACTTGCCATCTGACAAATTGGTCATAGTATGGGTTAACATCAGTGGTGATCATGGAACGACGCCAATCGACACGGGCACCGAAACTTTCACAGTCCTTCTTACATAAAGGTGGGAAGTAATCTAACCAATAATTAGCATCAGCAAACTTGTATAGATCCTCTCTTGGGATACCTAATTGTAACATGATTTCAAATTGGTATTTACCACGGCCTTGCTTAGCGGCGGCTTTGGATTTTTTAGCCTTGAACTTGGAGACATCTTCAGATTTAGAATCTGGTCTTGAAGCTGGAGCGGATGCCGCCTCGTCTTCCTCTTCTTCAGCTGGAACGTTTGTGTAGTCCTTACCGAATTGTTCAGCTTCACGAGCTAATTTATCAGCACAGGCGGCAATTGGCATACCAGTACAGTGGAAACCCAATGGGAAAAGGGCTCTTTTACCACGCATACGTTCGAAACCGACACTGAATTCAACCTTGGACAAAGTGAAACAGTGACCAGCGTGCAAAACACCGTTCATGTATGGGTAAGCCATGGAACTCATAAACTTAGGGTACTTGGCGTGTAATTCTTCAGCGCTGATTTCGACGCTTTCTTCTTCTAAAGATGGAGCATTTTGTTCAAAGATTTTTTCGTCAGCCCATAATTGTTGGGCTTCTCTTTCAATATCCGTTAAGATATCTCTTCTTTTTGTCTGTGGATTTGTTGTTGTCAGTATATGTCTTCTATTGTTGTTGACATCACCAGAAGACTGAACGAGAGAAAAAAACAGTCATCGCTGTCTTCCCCAGATGTCAAACGGGCTGATCCCACAATGCGCTATACTCACGTTCTCAAGAACAATTGTCTTAGCTTCAGCCATGGTGGTGTATGTTTTGTTTAAGCTATTTCAATCAAATTGTGAGCCGTTGTTGTGGGTAAAACTGCAAAGAGTAAATAGTCTTCGCTTAAGTAAAGAATTCTTGAGTTAAAGAACTCACGTCAAAATTCGCTGGTGGAAAAAAAAAAGATCTCCGCCGGGTGACGGTCTTAACGTCGCGAATCCGGTCGGGGCACTGCGCTATAAACTACCAATATTACAGCTAGTTCAGAATACATGAGATGGTGGTTTTTATTATGTGATTATCTAACGTTCAAAGAGACCATCGTCTTCAAACTCGTCCTCGAAATCATCTTCGTAACTGTCATAGTCTTCAGAGTCCGAATCGTCATCGGATGATGAGTCTTCTTGCCCTTCAATGAAAATATTGGTCAAAGTTTCACCTTTGATTTGAGACCCTTTGGAAACAGTGTAACTACCCTCGATGTTACAGTTGGTCAATCTGGACTTGACATGGATGATGGCGCCTTTACCAACAATACAGTTTTCCAAGACAACATCGTCTTCTAAAGTGACATCGTCCAAGATCACTGAACCGGTCAAGCGACAACGTTTACCAATTGTGGCATTCTTACCAACGACGGTCTTCTTAACACTGGTACGTTCACCCAAAGTGGTGTTTTCACCAACAACAGAATCTGCACCCACAGTAGCTGAAGTCTTATCCTTTGGTTGTTGTGATTGCTGCTGTTGCTGTTGCTTAGCCTTCAACTTCATAATATAACGATTGGCTTCCATGTATGCGGGTAAGTTATCAGCTCTGACAAATGTACATTGTGATGGTAGGTTCAAAAGACTAACAGTTCCCAATGGCTTTGAGTGTCTCCATGAGCGACGAGCCAAGTCTCGTACAATCTTTGTTAATGATTTGGTTTTGTAGTCTTCCTTTTCTTCCTTGATAGCTTTCAATGCATCTGATGATAAAAAGTATACAAATGCCTCCAATAACTTGGTTGAAACATTGGAATGTGGATATCTCCAAACCATTTGAGTTCTAACTTCCAAGAATTTAGAAGCTTCAACGGATTCCTTTGTGTACAAGTCCAATAAGTGGTCATCATCAGAGTAAACGGTATAATAATTGGTCAAATGCTTCTTGTCTATACTTTCAAATTTGTTGGAGTAGAAAACGGACATTGCAATGTCTTGTTCATCTCTGTTTCTAAATTCTTCAATCAACACTTGAGGTGGTAAATCAGTGATGAAATCACAAGGTAGGAATATTAGGTTCCCACTGTCGTCAATAAATTCATTCAAAATCTCACCAGTGGACTCTCCATCAAACTTGATGATATTTATATGACAGTTGATATTTGCAGGTCTCTTGCTCTTGTAAGCTTCCACAATAGCTGTGATCTCGACATTTGTTTCCGAGTTAGCAACGACAGTCACAGCTCTGAATGGAGCTTGATCACACCATTCCAAAACGTACTCAATCATTGGCTTATTACCAATTGGTAGTAAAGCTTTTGGGATACCTGTTTCTTTGATCAGAGAGAGCGGACTAAGCCCAGCACCTATACCGCAGCAGACAACAGCGTGGAATTCCATATTGTCTGGTTCTTCTAACTTCTCCTAGTTGGTTCCAAGTGTCGATTGTCAAGAGCTTGATACCAAAACTTCGAGGGAATTGCAACTCTTTAAATACGATGACAATTTGAGATGTTTATTATGCCTGCGATCATTTAACAGTAGAGAAAAAAAAGTAACTCCGGGACAAGTCACGTGTTGAACTTTCAATCCTCGGAATTGAAGTCTCAAAAATTCGCGGGTTTTCAGATTTTGGGAAGTTGTTAACAATTGCCACTGTGATTGAAAGACGCTGTTACGTTGAGAACCAGAACCACTACAAAGCTCAACTTGGTTTGGAGACCTGATCCTGTTATCGAGCCCAGTGAAACCACATACCAACTGCAATTGAATATTAGAGAGAACAATGAGTGAAGAAAACGATCCTTTGTTAGCTGCTTTGAATGCTGACGCTGCAAGCTCCTCTACCAATAACGCTGAATCTACCCAAGAACCACAAGATCCAGCCAGAGAAAAGGCATTGAGCAAATTCAAAAACAAGCTATTGGAACACAGACAATGGGATGCCCGTCTAAAGGAGTTGAGACTAAGCATACGGGGGTTGGAGAAGGATTTCGACAAGACTGAGGAAGATATCAAGGCTTTACAAAGTATTGGTCAAGTTGTTGGTGAAGTTTTAAAACAATTGGACGATGAGCGTTTCATCGTTAAGGCCTCCTCGGGACCAAGATACATTGTCAATTGCAGAAACTCTATAGATAAGACCAAATTGAAACAGGGGATAAGAGTTGCATTGGATATGACAACATTGACCATTATGAGAATCTTACCAAGAGAAGTTGATCCATTAGTCTACAATATGACCACTTTCAAACCGGATGAAGTGTCATTTGGTACCGTTGGTGGGTTAGGTGAACAAATTAGAGAATTGAGAGAAGTTATTGAATTACCATTGAAGAATCCAGAGTTATTTCAAAGAGTCGGTATCAAGCCTCCAAAGGGTGTTTTGCTTTATGGTCCACCAGGTACCGGTAAAACCCTTTTGGCTAAAGCCGTCGCTGCCACTATTGGTGCCAATTTCATTTTCAGTCCTGCATCTGCCATTGTGGATAAATATATTGGTGAATCTGCAAGATTGATTAGAGAAATGTTCAGTTATGCTAAAGAGCACGAACCATGTATTATCTTTATGGATGAAATTGATGCTATTGGTGGTCGTCGTTTCTCTGAGGGTACATCTGCTGATCGTGAAATCCAACGTACTTTGATGGAATTGTTAAACCAAATGGATGGGTTTGATTATTTGGGTCAAACTAAAGTTATCATGGCTACCAATAGACCAGATACTTTGGATCCAGCGCTATTAAGAGCAGGTCGTCTTGATCGTAAGATTGAAATCCCACTACCTAATGAAGCTGGTAGACTAGAAGTTTTCAAGATCCATACCGAGAAGATTTCCAAACAAGGTGAGTTTGATTTCGAAGCCGTTGTGAAGATGAGTGATGGGTTCAATGGTGCTGATATTCGTAATGTTGTCACTGAGGCTGGGTTCTTTGCTATTAGATCTGATCGTGATTACATTGTGCAAAATGATTTGTTGAAAGCTGTTAGAAAAGTTGCTGAGACTAAAAAATTGGAAGGGAAATTGGAGTATGAAAAACTATAAGATGTTTCAGGTACGACTGAATAAACCAGATTAGCAACCATTGTATATTATCATATATGTATTTATATGAACGTGGGCGAAAATGTAGTCTCATCTTTTGATAACAATGTGATATAAGTCACTATATTGGCGTAACGAAGTTCATTATAAATCCCGATTTAAACTTCAGATGAATCTTCTCACCTCTATAGAGACATTCCATGTACTGCACTATAGACGTGTAAATGATTTTGGTAAAAATACACTGCAATGTACTGGTGGTTTATAATATGCGCTCGAGCTCCGAATTCCGAACAACATATATACATGTAACATGTAGCATGTAGCAACATGTAGCTCTGCAAAGAAAAGTTGAAGCAATTAGCTGAATTTTTTTAAGCTAGCAATCGCAATTGCTTGACTCATACTAGCTATCAACCAGATTGATCCAAGGAACTGTCATTGTTTCTAATGTGCACCATGAGTGTTTTGTTGAAGACACAGGATCGACGAGTGCTTATCCAGCTATGAAATTCTTGCTATAAGACTTCTTTAATGTGCCAGAACAAAGGGAAAAGTATATTATCTACATAATCTTTTTGATACAACTCAACAGTCACACATCAATAGTATGACACGTACCCTTAAAGCTGCTCACCCACTTCCTGATTCTGAGCGAGAGGAGATAAGACATGCTCGGTTAATAGCCAAAAGGATTAGAGCAAATTCGAAAACCTACAATGAAAGCAATGCTGCTCTAGATGGACACGCTATCTACTCATCTAAATTCTCAGACTTAAGAAAGATACATCGTATCGAGTTCAATAATAAGGAAATTTCAGCTAGGAGAAATGGCAGGAAAGAGGCCATTAACAAGGACATAGTCTTGGAGAACATCAAAATAACGATGCGTCCCTCTCTGGAGGTCATTGAAAATAAACAAGACACTCATGTTATTTTAAAGATTTATGACCCAGTGGGAGCCTTGGGCTTCAAAACGGCTGGTATGACACTTGGTGACCAGTTTACTTTGTTACTTGGTAGCCCTCATAACCGCTTAACCTGGGGACAAGTTAAAAATTTGGTCGAAGTACGACAGTTGTTTCAGAAATATCGAGATTATGAGAAGATTATTGATGCCATCAATATGTTTAATTGTCACTGCGTTGACCCATTAGAAAAGATTAATATACCAAGAGTCATTTTCAAAGATGGTGCACATCTGACTCAGAGTTCCTTTGGTTGGGTTGGGCTTTGCTTTGTGTTTGAGATTCCTGACATGAATTTTTTAAACCATAAGCCATTCACCAAAGTTCCTGCTGAGAGCCTAAAGAGACAAGTTGATAGCTTGCACAAGATTGGGATCCATCATAACAGCCTATCTATGACAAATTGTTTTTGTGTTGAAGATGAAACCTGGATATTGGGGCTCGAAGAGGCGGCCTTTGTTGATTGCCAATGCGACATCGATTCGGAATTTCCTTGCCAGGACTATATATTTGTGAAGAAGCTCTACGACAGCTGTCTTGACATGTGAGGTTAATTTATTATTTTCACTCGGGAGTTTTGGGTCCCATTCTTCTAAATTTGGGGACCCAGGCACATCTCTAATAATTGTATGGTTTGTTTTACTAATTGCGTAGCCTCGACCAGAACAAATCACCGTCTAAGAAACCAAGCTGGCTTCCGAGGTCTTAAGATAAGTCATATCTCATATCGATTACAATTGAAGCGCACACATTGGCTTTTGGCGATGTCTTGGACACTGATCTAGAAGAACAAAGAGTACAGCTTGGTTATGTGCATTATGTTTCTAACCGCGGGCCGCGGGAGACAGGACTTCTCAATAAATGTTCAATACAAAGTACGCAACCACTTTATCCTAGTATTCTAAGCAATTGAGCGGTATATGAGCGGTTACAGTCCACTATTATGCGTGAATAACTGTGTGCTACGTAGCCGCCCTAAATTGGAATGACCTACATTGAACAATATTGTGCCCTCGCTTATAATAGATCTAGGCGCTAACAAGCACTTTTCACAAATTTAGGTAAATAATTTGCGCAATTTCAAAGCCTGGCCTGTACATGTATCTTTCTACACCTACTACACTATAGTTTACAAGCACCAAATTGATCCGATGGCCTACAATCGAATAGATCTTGATCTTCTTGATATTTTTACCGAACGAGCTAGAGTTCTGGTGTTGAACTCTTTGAAGAAAATCAGATATGAAGATATTTTTAAAGTTGGAAGAGGATACAAAGCGCCAGAGGATATATCCATATGTAAGTACTACAAAGGATGTCTTTTAAAGCGGCTGAGTTCTAACATAGATCAATATTGGAAGACATTATGTCAATACTTGATAAGCTTTTCACAGATCCCAGTGATGACGTGGTTAAGTCGGCATGGAAGCTCCCTATGTCAGTACATAAAACCGTGTACTATGAGCCCCAAGATAACGAGCCAGCAGATGAAGATGATTTGGACTTTGCAAACGAAGATGATCTCTTTTTTTTTTATTTTAGAGGAAAAAGTTGCCTGTATTATAGGTTCTAATATAGATTCGCGATTTACTTAAATATGGTCTTCTAGGTTAATGTGACTTGAAACCATTCCAGAGTTGATTGGTATTCTTGGAGTTTCACAGCGTGATATAGTATCTCCCGACTTGCTTCTTTCCATTGTTAAACTCATCTCATCGTCCCACCTCTCTGTGAAAGTTC